>VZTZ01046276.1:0-10718 GCA_013400955.1 Drymodes brunneopygia
ATCTACAGGCATTCTCTGTTCTGCTGAAATTCTGCCATTCTTTGAGGCATCAGGAGTTAGCTGTTATTGGAGGACAGATAGAAAATATTGATTGCCCTCTAGATGGATAGGACATGACAAATTTTGTTTTGATCTGCCTTGGAGCATAAAAGATTTCAGTTCTCATCTTAAAAGGGTGCAATGCAAAAGTCTTGATGTGAAACAAATTGGAATAATTACAATAACTGTCTAATTATACATGGCATGAAATAAACCTCAATTTCAGTACAGTTCAGGAAAATCTAATGAGGTCTGATGTTTACACCTATTTCCTGGCTTCAAGCCAAGCTCATGTTCTCATCAAATCTGATTGGCTCTGGCAGGATCAAAATATCTGGCATAGTAATACAAACACTGAAAATAAAGTTTTATAACACGGTATTGTAATCCATATTTATGTTAGAAGTCTATCTGACTTTACTATCTTCTTCTATTCCTCACACGTTTCACCCATATTTTAGAAATTTGGTTTCAGCCCCTTGGCAATCTTGATACACAAGGATGTCTTATTTCACTGGCAAATGGGGAACTGTAGAACAGGGTGAAATAAATAATTTCATTGAGTTAGGGAAAGTATAAAACCCAGAAAGCTCAGTTTGTCTCAATAGCATGGTTTGATGCACTTCTATTTATCATTTGCACCTAACTAACAATAATTGCTGTATCAGCCCACAACAAAATTCTGATAAGAAAGGATAGAAGAAGCAGTTCTTGGATTGATCACAAGTACTTCTTCTTATGAGATGGCAGCCTTTTAAATACAACCTAAAGTTTAGCTTTAGCGTGAAGTTTATGACCAAACACACCACAGCTCTGTCTAAATGTTCTGGAGAAACACAGAAAGTTTCATGTTGCCATAATTGAAGCCAATTTTGATAGAGAACACCCTGCGTGTAGATTAGGTACATTTCCTAAGCCCATTGAGTGGTCCAGGCCAGTGCCTGCACAGTGACTCAGGTCAGTAGACCATGGTCTCAGGAAGGAAAACACTGTTTGGCTGTTGGGTTATATTCTGAGCAGATCCTGGAGTCCTGCATATATGAAATATTACTCATTTTGAAGATTTGGAGATTTCAATTTCTGCTCAGAGGAAAGCAGTAGAGTGCATCCCAAGTGAATGGAGAAGATGAACATTTCCTATTTTGCTGTATTCTCAATGGAAAAAAGATAAGCATGTACCTCAGACTAAATTATTCTTTGGTGGTACCGAAGTTACAGGTCACATAGCAGACAGTTGATTTCAGTAGCCTGAAATTCCATCTGCAGACCTCAGAAGTGTTTTTTCTCTTCAAAACTGTTAAAGGAATGCAGGCAGCTACCTTAGTGAAGCTCAAATAACATTTCTTCCCTTTTCTGAGACCAGAATTTCAAACTAGAAAGGTACCAGGGCCTAAATTGAATAGACTAGACCCCACTATTTTATAGCATTACACAAGAAATCCTGGCATAAGCAACTTTGGTCTTTGGTTCACAGGAGAGGCTCAAGGTCCTTATCTGGGAGGGAAGTTCACAACTGGGGATCAACCTGCCAAGTCCTGGCATAAGCCACATCGTGTCAAGAATAAGCATATGCATATGAAAATGGGAAAATCTGTCTGGAAATCAACTAAGTCTGAATTCATGCAAAAATATGAAGAAAGGGGTAAGGCTGATCCTCAGTTTTTCATGGGCTGCCAACTGCCCTCTCTCTGTTAGAAGAAATTATTTATTTAGGCTTCAATTTCAGAGTGTAATGCAGGGATTCAAACTTCATCTGAGTATTGGTGCCTCCACAGAAATGAACCAGAAGGAAAATTCTGCCTCTGCGTAGGTATGATGACCCACTGGCAGATGTATGGGGATAAACTGTGTGGAGATTACCTACAATAACCCAAACCCTCTCCTTTGCCAACCTCATCCTTCCCACTAGATGCTCACCCCTGTCTCATAGCCAATAGTGAACTAATGCATAAATTTCAAAAAGTAGTCCTGACATTACCCTGTCATTGTCAAGTATCAGTGTAGGCTGTTGGAAGTACAGCCCAAACAGGGTATGAGTTTCATGACTGTCCAAACCAATTTTCAAGGAAAAATATGCTGTAATCCCAGCCGAGTTGATTGAGAGTTGAGTGTAGATGTTAATTAGAAGTCAGAAGAGCACAGAAACCACGGAAAAATCAAACAGAGCTGAGACTTTTGAAGACAGAAAGGAGGTTTTTAACTTATGCAAGTTTTTGCCTCTTGGAAATCATATGTACTGTTGCCACTGTCAGTTGTAGTTGCTTGTCAGTCATAGCTTTGGTCCTGTAGATTTGGTTTTTCATATTTATCAGGAGATTGGCTTGGGAAAATAGGTGCATAGTATAGACATTTTAAGAGAACCGGGGGACAAAATTCATAAGTACAGGAGGCTTCATTCTTGACTGAATAGGTCCATGCAGAATTCTAAGACTGCAACAGTGTTTAGCAAAAAAAAAGTGAGCACACTGAAGATATGCTGGAAGTTGAATTAGTATCTGTTCCTATCTGCAATATTAACTAAAACACAGACTTAAACTTACACCAGAAAACTTCATAGAAGCTTGGAAGAAAGATAGTACAAAACTCAGAAGAGGTCAGAATCATTGTCTTATATAATACAGTGAAATACATTGGTAATGATTCAGAAGACATGATAGAAGACTGCACAGTCCATGTAATTCCAATATATTTAAGAACAAATAAGAGGCAGACAGAATAGGATTTCTCAAGATAATTTTACTGTTCCAGACATTAAATGAGAATAATAGATCTGTAGAGGCAACAATAACATTTTCATAACTGTGAGTGAAATCTCACTGTTATACTGTTGGAACCAAACCATAGTTTTCTGAACACAGTGCTCTCCAGGGATTATTTCTGCCAAGTGACTACTGTATGTTAGCCAAACAAGATTTCTTCAAACTCTACGTGTTTTATATCACTTCATGCGCATGTTTGTGCATATGAGTGTCTGCGTGTGTAACTCAGAGTTTTTACAATAGTCTCGTCTGAAGAAAAACTCATTAATAGTATTCCAGCCACAGAACATCTTACAAATTAAAGGGTATTGTTCCCTTTTAAATAACAGCTGCTTTTAGTTTAAGCAGTTTACTGTAGCTAAAAGCTCTGACAATCCAGATACTTTTTGCTATCAAGGTTTATCTCAACCTGCTAAAGTCTAGATAAGGGATTGCCAGTTTTCCTGCTTCAAAGGAGACAAGAGTAATTGGAACTATAAAGTGTCCCATTTATCATTAAAATGCACATTTTTATAGGACCACGGAAAGCATCTGTATCTTTACTAAGACAGGACATGCATTAGACAGGTTTAAAGTGAGACTGCTCAGTACAGCAGATCACTTGTCTGACATTTACAGATGTTAATGTGCACACACTCATTTCAGGAGAGAAGAAAATAGCACATGCTTAATCAGAAGATTATTTCACAGAGTGAGGTGCTCATCCTGAGTGAATCTTTGCTTTAGTTGAAGCCAAGGGCCCTTAGTCCTTAACCAGAGTAATTCAGTACCTCCCAGGCCCTTTAACATTTTTCAGTACTGTTTGTCTCACTTGTGCCTTGGCACGAAGACAGTTTTGTACAGTTTTGTACGGCTAGATCCAACAGCAGTGCAATCCTGAAGATTATTATAAACAATATGCCTTGGCCAAGTGTACCAATTTTTCATTTCCACAGTTCATTAGCAAAAAGTGGAAACTACCAAGCCACTAATAGCCCTGATTTGTATCAGATGTACATACTTCTTAATGGTCAGTTTGGTGGAATCTCCACTTCCTTTTTAATAGCTTGCAAATTCATCAAAGAGTGCCAAGTTAAATCTAAGATTGTTCCTACAGGCTGCAATTACCACTCAAATTTATAAATTCTGCAGGTTTTGCAGGAGAAAAAAAAATATTTTCTTTCTCTTGTGTTCAGTAACTCTAGAATGACTCCCTGCTGGTTTCCACTGGAACACTATTAAGAAGGTTGTCTGATAAGATGACCATTAGTTTCCCCCATAAAAGATATTTTAGTGTTATCATAAAAGAGGAGTTTGGCTAACAAATCACTGTGAGAAAAATGTATGGCTCTTCTAACAAATCCAGAGATCTCTGTCAAGTTTCTTCCATTTGAATGCTCTCTCTTTCTGCAAGTGGTGGGGTTTTCAGAACGTGTGAGTAGTTTCCAATACGCAAAATTACTTGTTCAATGAGAATGAATAAAGAAGAACCAGATGCACAGATATTTTGATGATTTCACATATACATGTTTAGATGAGTTTCCTAAGGAAACAGGAGTACAGAATCACATGTGCACAGTCCCAGCTCCCTCAGCTTCTCCTCCTAGGTCAGATGCTCCAAGACCCGAAATGCGTTTGTCCCTCCAGCATGGGAGGCTGCTGGCCTGCTCTGCTGAGATGATGCATTGCTGGCTCGTGGGCAACCCCCTCTGTTCAGGTGTCTGCTGGTCTGTCTTTCTCTAACAGCTTTTGAATTCTCTGATCAAACTCACTTTAATAAAGGGTAAGAATCTTCAAAAAATTATGTTTCAGCACACACAGAGCTCTGGACCACTCTCATAACTGCTCCATATTGTTTGGTGAGGCAGATTTGGTGTTACTACAGAGAAAGAAATTTAAGGGAGACACATCCATAGGAAATCAAGCTTCTTTATTTCCTCTGTTAAAAGAACTTCACCTTTTTTATTGTTATTGCAAGGCCTACAGACATACTATAGCCACCCTTGATAAGTAGCTCAAGTCTACAATGCAATGACATGCGAAAATAGACCCTAAAATCAGTAGACTCCTGAAGGATTTAAATAAGACTAGGAAACTGCTCCTAAGTTATTCTCAGATGAATATTACAATAAATCATCTTAATGACCCCAAAAGCCCAAAAGAAAATTGTATTTTTTTTACCATAGGGTTCTGACAGCCTGTTATAAAACTCTGCCTACCTCTCTTTATGTTAGACATCATAGATAGCTTTGTGATCATTTAAAAAATATATATATATATTGCCAGCCTCTTAGCTTCTTTTTGAGAGGAGTCTATTTTATTTGGTTTTCTTCCTATCATCTTGTGTACTGTTTGCCTGTGTGAATGTGGTTTGACTGGTTTCTATTCTAGACCTCAAATGTTTTAATTATTTATATACTTTGAGACCAAGCTTTGCAACAGCCTTTGATACTCTTACCTGAACCCTAATCTATATTTTATTTTTGAAGTATAATGTAAAAAAGGAGGCTCTTTTATTGTTCTGCAATTACTTGATACATGTACAAGGCTCTGTGTGTGCCTGGCACTTCATACATCCAAGAGCTTGGGAGTGGTTTGTTCAAGGATACTAAAAAAATCAGTGCTGAATTTCCTCTCTTCAAAGAGCTGTTTCATGGTAGAACTGAATGAATTTAAAAGCTCATTTTAAGGTCTGGCAATACGAACAACATTGGCATATAGCTTTTCTGCAAGATGAAATATGCATGTGGAAGAATACGGAAAAAGCCCAAGATACTTGCAGTCTAATCCACTTAGCAATCTGTCTCTAATTTTAATGATGTATTTGTCATTTTATTACTCACGAAATGTCATTTATATGAAACTGTCGCTACGATATTAGAGAGGAACAGCTTGTGTTAAACTGTGCAATGTCTTTGCCAACTTTCAATGTTGGTTGCATTCTACCTCTTTAAAGTTTCCCTTACGCTTTCGATTCACCTTGGATATATCACTTCATGTACCAAACTTTTGTACAGAATGGCTGCAAAAAATGTGTGCATTTCATCTTGGGGTGGATACAGCTACTATCATGCTTAGTTACTTCAACAATAAGGAAAATATTATGAAAATTAATGTGTAAAAATAGCCTGATGTGAAATTAAAATCCTATAGGATCTGGAAATATATATCATAACTTTTAACATCAATATCAAATTAATGTCAAATAGATGGGGTTGTGGCCACTTTCAAAGTAAAAGAATAAAATAAAAGTAAAATAAAGCAGTGATAGCATATTTGTTTTTATCTTAAAGATGTTTAAAATTATTTTCTTCATACCTGATAATCTCTAAGGTGAAGGAAAGGTAGGTTTCTTTTTTTAATATGTGTATGTTTATATCAGCAACTGTGATATTCAGTTTATTACAGTTAAGTGTAAAAAATTTGCACCTAGTCAATAAATCCCAAATTTGTAATTTTTTCTTCAGAAAATACAAAGAAACACAAAGGCAAAGCTTCTGGTGTTTTTACACATGTAAGGGATTCAGAGGTCCTTATGTTCAGACCTGATGCCTTTGAAAACTGCACCAGTTTTCTGTTGTTTCTCATGTTCTATTCATAATTTTTGATGTTAGTAGCTAGGAATAACAAAAAACTTACAAATTTTACAAGCGTGGAATCACCTTTGTCTTCTGTGGAAAAATGAAGGCAAATATCTGTCACTTACCTTTCTATCTCATAAGGACTCAAGAGAAAGTGACAATATCTTGTAGAGCATTTTGAAGCATTAATCACAATAGAGCTGCAATAAAGCTGTGTCCCTGAACTCAACACTGATGTTCAACTGTAAAGACCTAAGCATATTTTACCTCAAACACTGAGTATTGCTACAGGAAGGGTGTGATCAGAGGAGAGGGTCCCGCAGAGGTGGGGCAGTGCTGCTCTGATCCAGCTTCCTGCTCCTCCTGGAGACTGGGGGTCGGTCCACTTCCCCCACCTCACTCCTTGGAGAAGGGCTGGCTGTGAACACAGGAGCAAAATGTATGAGAAGTCTAATTTAATAAGAGGTGAGCACCAGGTTAACTATAAAAGGGAGCAGATTGGGCCCCTTCACTCTCCTTTTCTCTCTCTTTTCTCTGGCTCTCCTTCTATCTGACTTTTTTCTCTTTCCCTTTCTTTGCTCTTGCAACCCCAGCTCCCAGCCATCCACACAGTGCATCCAGTACAGGATCTAAGGACTGGTCATATTCTTTGTTTTCTTCCCTTGTTTTGCCTGGACAAAGCACAACTCTGATATTCTACCCCGCACTCCCTAGTGAACTTTATTGTGGGAGTGGGGACATTGTGGCAGGGTGCTGTGGCTTGTTTGTCAGAGCCCTTACTGGTGTGCTGTGGCTTGTGAGCCAGCAGCTTTTGAGGAGATTTATTGTGGGAGTGGAGAACTTACTGAAGTGTACTTAATTAAGGGCTTGTTTGCCTCCACTCTTGTGGAAGTGCACTGTAAGAATTTTAGGGCTTGTTAACCAACATCTTTTCAGTCTAAATAGTGGGCTGGCTGCTGAGGATATCGCANAGGCCAGGGGTGTCAGGGCAGCTCAAATAAATTCTAGTTTAATCATTAAAAGAAATAAAATTTTAATGGTAATAAAGTTGATGCATATATTGATTGCAAAGAACTATTTCAGAACTTATTCTTCCTCTAGAGAGGAGAATGTCCTCAAGTTCTTCCATGCGACCACTCACTTGTCATTAGCATTTGGTTTTAATCCACAAATCTTCCATACTAATCTCAAAGCAATTGCCTTGTTTGTAGAAATGTGGAATTGAGCTTTACTAAATGACATAGAATAACTTCTTGAACATAATTCAGTTGGCTTTATCAAATAATTCATGTGACTTAGCTATTTGTAGCATTTCAAAAATACTTTTTGAGTCTTTTTTAATCTTCTTTCATTCCTTCTGAGGATAGACCTGAGTTTAATTTATGGAAAAAAAAGTTTGGAAACCCAAGATGTGGTGCTTTTGCACATATACAGATATATTGTATTCTCTAATGTAATCATAAAGAGGTGTTGACCCTGCCACTTGTGAATGTTTTGGGCTTCATTCTGATCTTAGATGAAGCACGTATCAGATACAATTATCATCATATTATAAATATATCTCTATATTCAATCACATAAATGTCAGGTCTGGTATACAATCGGTCATTTGTAATTCTGAATCCTAAGATATGTGTCTAGACAAGTAATATAGATGCTGAAGAGATATAAAAATCTAAATTCAGCTCCAGAGCACAGGCCAGTTATAGGTGCTCCCCAGATTCTGAGGTAATTGGATGGAATGCCATTAAAATGCAACCATATTAAAATGTTCCCTGCATTACCTTTCAGATGGACAAAGACATGAAATAAGGCATCTAATAAGACTCTGAAGACTAAACCATGGCACCACGCCTATTTTCACAGGAGTAACACAAACTGTGGTTAAATCAGAAGTAAATTTCAATGTGTTCTCTCCCATATAGTTGCCATTGTTGAGCCTTTGAATGCCATTTTAAGTTTTATTTTGAAAAGAGAAGAGGAATTAAAGGGAACCATTAACATTTTTTAATGTCAGTTTTGGAAGCCTTTTTTCATGTTTATGGTGTTCCTGTCTTAGGCGCTATATAAACAAGTCCCATCCCTAACTGGACTCCTTGCCCACATTCAGTCAAAGTCACAATGCTTTATAAATTCACTGGATTATTTGCATCTTCGAAGGCAGGCACTAGTCAATGGGTCTTAAGTTTATGCTTGTAGTTAAACATATGTTTAATTATGGTCCCAAATGAGGACCTAAGTGCTTTGTTGCAGCATAATCTGTTCATATTCCTATTATGGTGCTAAATAAGTCATAAGTTACAGTCTGCCTGTTCTCACTGATTTTCCATAGGTATATTCAGTGCTTAGGAATAATGTCTATGCAAGAGATTCTTTCTCAGCACTTTGAACATCATGACAGAATTTGAAAAACCTACAAAACCACAGCAAAACTTGTTGATGTGATATGTGGTGGTAATGTGCAGATTCATCTCTTGGTACAAATATGATAGTTCCTGCTGTGGGTTTTTAAACTTGGGCAAAACCTAATGTGTTATCTATCTGGTGGAACTATCTTACTGACTATAAACTGACTGCTTTCCCTCATGCAACTACCCTAAAAAGAGTTATGTTAAGATTCACATCAAAGATATCCTGTTAGGATAAATATCCATGGTTAGGAAAAATATCCATTTGATTCTTGCCCTCTTCCAGCTATCAAAGCTTTACCAACCAGCAGTCTCTAGGAAAAACATCTTAATTTTTTATTTGTCTTCATGGTTTGACAGACTGCACTGCATCTGCCCAGACAGAAGAATTAATCAAATGAAATATCTGTGACAAAATTTGCCATCTGGTTTTGACTGCTACATGGCAGTGGAAAAGTTATGTAAATACATTAATTGAAGACATTTATGGCAGCTCTGCATCATCAGAGGCATGTGACAATGACAAAATCCACTGCTGAGCCTGACCTTGAAATATTTCATATTATTTTTATTCTTCACATCATCATGAAACTGTTTCTTGCAGAGCTCTAACTGTAGAGATCACATTTAGTTTGATTGGCAGTAGCCCCCATCCTATGATTCAACTGATTTATCACCCATTACAAGAAGTCCAGAATTGTTTTGAGAGAAGATTTTTAAGATCATCAAGTCTTAAGCAAGGTGACAGAATTGGATCCATTTTATTTCATGTTATTTATTTCAATGCAATAAAAATAATTTTGGAGGGAAAACCAAACCTAGTGAGTCATATTCTAAATGGCCTGTACTCCTTTGCAGATGCAGTTTTGTACCACATGACAGGCATGAAATCTGTTTCCAAAAAAATTCTACAAAATTATGGTTCTCAATAATGTGTAGTGTTGGGCAATATCCTTTAGGCTATAAGGTTAAATGTTAGGTACATAAAGATCTTTTTAGTTTCTATAATCTGTGAAATGCTTTCTTTTCCTCAGAGCTCATAATTTATTTGTTTTGAATGTGAGACAAAACATTAGGAAAGGCCTGGAGGGAAGTCTAGCACACAAGTGACTAGTAACAGTCTAATCTCCTTTTACTATTGGAGGAAAATATGTTTTGGTTTCTTTCTTCTTAGTCAAGTAAACAGATAAATATATTTCCCCTGGCTTCCATTACAGCAAGTTGGCAGTTACAGAAGAATCCTTTCAGTTTTGATTTCCTGTCAGCTTTACTAACAAATGACCACAGAGTACAGTATTCTCTTTGTGTGGTTTTTATAGACTCTGTGCCTTAAAAGAAGCATTTTTGAATGAAATAGCTATATGTTCTCACTTGGAGGGCTTGGTTTGTTTTCTGCATGAGTACATTTCTTCTTCTAATGAATGTGTGAAATTGGGAAAATGATAGGAAGGATGTGGCCTGAAAAAGAACATTAAAAAAAACCAAAAACTTTCCTTCCCTTGATCTTCATCTTCTGAGCTGGACTCAAAAGACAGGCTAAATTCAGATACAGACATAAACTGGTTCAGGCCACTTCTTCAGTTTGCCCATAGCAAACAGAAAAACCAAACCAAACCAGCTCCATGTGCAAAGGGTTGATCTCAGGGAAGTTGGTGGTGTACTGCTGAGTTTTTTCAGCAGAGCTTGCTAAAATCTTTCCCTCAAAGTTGAATTTCTTCTCTTAGATTTATCTTTCAAAGAAAGAGACCTGAAAACAATATGGCTCATGAGTTGTGGTCAGAAGCTATGTGGTTCCCAGGTTCCTCAGTGGCCACTCCTATGGGCTGGGACTTAAAATTATTGTGCTGCTTTCTCACACCGAAAATTCCCAGAGGGTGGCCCCTAACCTTTGCATTTGTCTCTGCAGAATGTCTCTGTTTCATGCCAGGCATCTATTGACTATTCATGTGCAG
>VZTZ01046279.1:7413-23782 GCA_013400955.1 Drymodes brunneopygia
CACTAGAGAGATCTCCGGCCCCCCGCCCCCTGCCCTCCGCCCTCCGCCTTGTTGAGGAGAAAGGCTTTGGCCATGTGCCTTCATGAAATTCTGGCAGCATCCATCCTTTGGACAATGTAAAAAGCTACGCTGTCTTGGTGTGCAGCTGATTTAGTGGCCCAGGCAGTTAAAGACCAGTAACAGTGTTCTGGCACATTGGTGTGGGATCAGTCGTGGGAAGTTTTGTATTTTGCAGGAGGGGATGCCATTTCTTTTTGAGACGGGCTTCTAGTTCCTCTCCTTGGCAAAGAAAGCAAATTTGGATGCGCACTTTGGGTGCTCTCAGTGAATTTTAAAGGCTTTTCCCAACAGGCAGAATTCAGTCCTGAAGCCTATTCTGCAATTGCTGCCTTGTGGGGATGGTGTTGTCCCTATGCAGGCCGAGGTATTTATCATGCAGCTTTCTCTGTGGGGGATATAGGAAAACTTTAGGGGAAAATATTTTGTTATCCTTCCTTAATTCATTTGTTAGTCACCTCCCTTCCCCTAGAGTAGACCTCATGCAAAAATTTGAATAAAGAACAATTAGTAAAAAAAAAAGGAGATTGATTCTTAAGAAAGGCTTTAGGCAGTTGCATTGCTTGCTGCCAAACTCAATTATGTCCAAAAGAAAAATCACTGAAACAAAAGGAGCAAACTCATGAGGCAAACTGCTCCGAAGCAGAAAGCAGAAGCCTGCTTCATAGACTGCAGCTCTTACAAAACTTTTAAAAGCAGTCTCACTCCCTCTGCTGAACAATCTATCAGAGGAAATCCCACTGAAAACTTGTGGGAAATAACAAAAGTGATGGAACAAGCACTTCATAGAATAAAAGCTAAAACTCCACCTGAATAAGTTAATGCAATTAACTTGTTTCACCAGGCATATTTTGCTGCAAAGTTTGTTTCTTTTCTCTTTTCTAGGAATGTCAAACATCCCTGCATCAAAGATAAGAAAAACAGTTTCAAAGCAGAGAAACTGCAAGCAACAAATTCACACCTAAATGTGATAACCATTTCTTCAGGTGAACTCTGTTTCTTTGTGTTAGCCACAAGAAGATTTTACTTTTTTTTAATAATTGGTCTAGTTAGCCAAAATTTCACTTTTCTTTTATAGGAACCTACCCACAGATAAGATGGAGCTGCATGAAAACCAATGAAATTTAAAGTGCCAGTACAATTGCTTGTATTGTTTGTTCGCTAATGTTTGTGATTTGTTTGTGTTTTCATTGGGAGATCAAATATTAGTTAAAGCATTCTCCATAATCTTGAGTTTGATTTCTTGCCTAACTGGTTTTGTCTTTTTACTGAAAAATGGTGTGGCTAGAGGTCTTATGGATGTATAATGTGTCTCAAACTATTTTATCCTGAGAGTTGGTATAAGAATGTACATTTTTGAAATCATACCAATATGTACTACTCTTCCCAGTTTTGCCTCAAAAGGCTTCAAAATTATTACAATTTGGCTAAATCTTTCAGATTTACTATGAATAAAATACAAAAAAAGCCTTCTACCCACTCCCAAACTAATGTACTGTTGAATTTCATGCCATATGTTTTAGGACAGTATTTTAATTTTGCCTCACTTCTCCTATCTATGCCAATCAATGTAGTGACTATAGCACATTCTGCAATACATGTGCTTCTCAGCTGTGGATGCAGAATATGATAAAGGCAATTTATTCACTAAAATTCAAAAGGATAATAAAAAAAGTGACTGGGTGCAATTTTCAATTTTAGATTTAAGGGAGGGATGCTTTCTTTTGTCTGTCACTAGCAGAAAGCAATCAGGAAATTTTTGCCTTTGAATGGGAGAACCCTAAAATAAGGAGCAAGAGTCAACTCACAAAGACTGTCTTATCACCAGGGTTTAAGAACAGCCCTGCCATTTTTGGTGATCAATTAGCCAAAGAATTAGAGACCTGGATACCACCACCTGGAGAGGGCACACTTCTGCAATATATTAATGATTTGTTAACTGCCACCAGAACTCAGGAAGATTGTAAGGCATGGAGTGCAAGCCTCCCAAAGTTCCTGAGACTAAGTGGATACAGAGCATCTCCCAAGAAAGCACAACTCGTTCTCCAACCAGTTACATACCGCAGATACGAATTGGCAGGAGAAGAAAGAGCCCAGGGTAACAACAAGAGGCAATCTGCCAAATGCCCCAGCCAACTACAAACAAAGAAATAAGGACATTTTGGGGAATGACAGGATGGTGTAAGATTTACAACAAGTTGTAGATTTACAACTATGGAATAATTGTGAAACCTTTATACCAGCTCCTAAAAGAGACCGGGAGAACTCACCTATGCTAATAATGAGACTAATAATGCATTTGTAACTCTGAAACATGAGTTAATGCAAACCCTGGCATTGGGTACACCGGATGTCACTAAACCTTTTCTATTGTTTTCACATGAAAGACAAGGACTGGCACTGGGACTTTTGGCACAGAAGCTGGGACCATACAAAAGATCAGTGGCTTATTTCTCCAAGTAACTGGACATGGTCAGTCGAGGATGGCCTGCTTGTCTGCATGCAGTGGCAGCTGTAATCCCAAACATAAAAGAAGCCCGCAAGTTCACAATGGGCCAGCAGATTACTGTTTGGTCTCTCATACAGTGTCAGCAGTGCTTACACAGAAAGGAAATCACTGGTTAACCCCACCTCACTATCTCAAATATCAAGCTGTCCTAGCAGAGTTGGAGGATGTGAGTATTCAAGTAACTAACATTTTAAATCCAGCAGCTTACCTCCAAGGCAGAGCTACTGAGGAGCCTGTACAACATGACTGCATTGAAACCACAGGACTTTTTTACAGCCGCCTAGACCTAAAGGAGTCCTTGCTAGAAAATGCGAAAAACTGGTTCACTGATGGGAGCAGTTATGTCAAGAATGGCAGTGGTTTCCTGGATATGCAAAAACAACTACAGATGCCATCACTGAATGTCTTGGTTTGAAAGACAGGTGTCTGCTAAGGAAGGCAGGAGCCTCCCTTGGAATGGAAAACTGTAACCCTTCTCCCTCCGAATTATTATAAATTTGAAATAAAGAGGCTTTCAGACAAAGATATGGGAATAGGAATAACAGTTCTTTACTAATATCTAAAACAAAGCTAACAAATAATAACAACTATGGCATTAACCAACAAACAACCNGGCAGAAAAGCCTTGGCCGTCTGCTTTTGTTCTCTTAAGTACCAAGCCATTTGCTCCTTAACAATCCATGGGAGAAAAAATCTTGAAGAAAAAAAAAACAAACCAAAAAAAAACCTGAAGCAAATCCGTTACCTGTGTGGACATCTGCTCGAAAAGCCAAGATAATAACCCTGACTTGAGCTTTGATATTAGCCAAAGGTAAGCCTATTAACACATTTGGACTGATTCAAGGTATGCTTTTGGGGAGGTACACTCTAGAGGGGCTATTTCAAAAGAGAGGAGTTTACTAACCTCACAAAAGAAAGAAATTAAGCATGCTGCTGAAATCTTGCAGTTGCTAGAAACAATCTTAAAACCCTCAAAGGTAGCTAGAATGCATTGTAAAGGACACTTCTAGGGTAACACCATTCTTGAACTAGGAAATCCTATGGCAGACAAAACAGCAAAAGCAGTGGCTAGTGGGGTCCAAATTCAAGCCCTAGCTCTAATCCCTTCTAGCATCCTTATGGGTGAAAACCTCCCACCATATGACACTGATGATTTAAATTGGGTACAAGAGGAGAAGGGACAAATAGGATCAGATGGGTGGGCTAGAATAAAGGATCTCATAGTCATACCCAGAAAAGTGTTAAAATTATTTAGCCAAACCGAACATTCTAAAACACATTGGGAAGTTAATGGTTTACATAACCATTTAAGGGACAAAGTGATAGCATCAGAATTAAAGAAAACAATCATAACACACAACTTCCACTTTTGAAATCTGTCTCAAAAACAACCCTAATACCACTGTTAGACTAAACACAGGGACTATCACTAAAGGAGTTTTACCAGAGAACGTGAGGCAAATTGACTTTTCCAAATTACCTAGAAAAGGGAGGCACAAGTATCTTTTAGTCCTCACAAACACTTTTTCAGGTTGGCCAGAAGCTTTCCCTTGTAGGACAAATAAAGCTAGGGAAGTTGTTAAAGCTTTAGTACAAGAAACTATTCAATGATTTCGGGTGCCTAGAGAAATTAATTCTGATGGAGAATCACACTTTGTAGCCCAGGCAGTGCAGGAAATTAGCCTTGACTAGGAATGCAATGGCAATTACATACACCATATAGGCCACAGGCAAGTGGGCAAGCAGAGAAGATAAACCACTTAATAAAGCAACAATTAGCCAAAATTTGCCAAGAAACTAACTTATACTTGTATCAGGCTTTACCCATGGCTTTGCTGAGAATTAGAGTAAAACTGCAACTTAAAGAAAAATTAAGTCCCTTTGAAATTCTATATGGGAGACTTTATGGTACAAACATAGTTCACAATGATAGTGAGGCTCTGGTAAGGCAGAACTATTTGATTGATTATGTTAAACAATCGGGCAGGAAATTGCAAGCAATAGGAACTAAAGTTGCAAATTTACCACTACCCAATAAGCCATTCCATGATATAAATCCAGAAGATTGAGTATATGTCAAGTCTCTTACAGGTGATCCTCTGCAGGAGAAGTGGGAAGGACCATATTTGCCCCTGCTGACAACTCATACAGCCGTAAAGATACAAGGAAAGTCAATCTGGCTTCATTACACCAGTGTGAAGAAAGCACCTGAAGTTTGATGGTTCATGTCTGATCAATCACCAGATGGACTAAAGCTGAAACTTAGCAGTTACTCATGATTTACAGCTAAGCTAAAGCTGAGCCTTGGCCATGAGTCATGAGTTATTTGTTGCGTTTTCTTGCTTTCTGGCAGGTTGCAGGAACCTTCCATGTAAATATAAACAACTATATATCCATAACAGGCACAATTGCAAATTATACTGGAGTATGGAACTGTTGGTTATATGGGCAAATACAGCAGCTGCAGTTACCACTGCTAGGTGTACCTGCCAGTAACTGGACAGAGATAAACCCATATACTATACACAATGCTAGTGCACAATGCTGACCTTAGAGTTCACCTTTAGGGACACCTCCTTATTGTTTGTCTCTTGTTAATCAATCTGTGATTTATGTTGGGACAAGTGTTCCAAGTTGCATCCAGTGTTCCAATACCAATTGGAACACAACCATCACCACTCCTTGACAGTGGCATCGTTTTTTATCTGATGTAAGTTAACAAGGTACTAGTTGTGGCTTGACAGATGGATATTGGTGGCTGCACACAGATGGAAAGGCTCATAAACAGCTATCTGGGTGATATGATGAAAAACAATGCACTATGGGATACCTTGTCCCACCTATACAAGTTGTAAATCACGCTAGCTAAATAAAGGGAATCATTAGTGGTATCTGGGAAAGACTGGGTTGAAATGTACCCGCAAATGCCCTGATTAGGTACAATACAGATTTCCACAGTTTTTACAGGCTTTACTATTCCCTTTAGGAATAGCACAATTAGAAAAGGCAGTAGTAAACATTTTGGCAAACATAGAGAGAATTGCAAATTTGACAGGAGATGCCACAGAGAGGTTAAAAATAGAAATTGAGTCTCTGAAAGAAGTAGTTTTCCAGAACTGTATGGTAGTAGACATGATCACAGCACACATGGGAGGTGTGTGTACCTTAGTGAATTCCACCTGTTGCACCTATGTAGATCAGAGTGGACAAATACAAACAGATGTCCACGCAATTTGGGACTGTGACAAGGTACTACATGAAGTCACTACGGATGACAAATCCTGGTCAAGAAATGTATGAAAAACTCTCATTTCTTGGCTACCCGCTGTATCTTGGCTTAAAATTTGTTTGTAATAGCAATTTGTGTTGTGTCCCTGTAATGTGCTTTGCATTAGTAGCTATTGTTGTATAACTTTAATGACTTGGAACTCGAATGCCTATGCATGGTGCCGAAAGCATAAGCTTAGAAATAAGATAGAAAAAGGAACCTATTTCCAAGAGATGCAGGAGTTGTAAACGAATTTACAAATTCTCAAGAGACTGGACGCAATGAAAGGGTTAAAATTATTGTACTTGGGCATACTTGGGCAACAATAAGATACAATGTAACCAATAGAGAAGCCAGCAAATAAATAGCTACAAGGATAAGACATAGGATGTAACTTGGCAAGAAAAAGGACTAAAACTTGCAAAACGAAGCCCAAAGCTTGCCGAAACCAGTTTAAAAATCACTGAAATAGCTAAAAAGAGACTGAGCATGCCTAGATGAGAAAGGTGAAAAGTGCAAAGCAATGAAGACGTCCAGCCTTCATTAGAGGGATCACCGAGGAAGATGAGGACCCTTCCTCAATGCGACCACCAGCATGCACTGCACCTGTGCTTCACTTATGCTAATGATAATACTGAGTTTTAAGAAATAGTTTGCATAACCACACCTTTTCTAAGGAGAACAATGAATATGCATGACATATAACCACATATTGTAATCTGCTGTGTGCCTTGGTGTGCGTGTGTTAGGAGGAGATATCCCTGCACACCTGGCACGCTGAATAAAGCAAATACCACTTCCTGAAATTTGTCTCGGAAGTTTCTCTTGACTTGGTTTGGGGTGATTCAGGATCAGCCGTGGGAAGTTTTGTATTTTGCAGGAGGGGATGCCATTTCTTTTTGAGACGGGCTTCTAGTTCCTCTCCTTGGCAAAGAAAGCAAATTTGGATGCGCACTTTGGGTGCTCTCAGTGAATTTTAAAGGCTTTTCCCAACAGGCAGTTCTCTGGGTTAGAGCTGTTGAACTGTCAGTGGGAATGTAGACGCCAAGCTGTTGAACTTCTGTAGCTTTAGTGTGTGAGCAGTCCCTGATGCTGCTCCATTTGGATTCTGACTCCGTGAAACGGAAAGCTTAGGACGGTACCTAGAGCTCAGAAGGAAACTGTTCACAGCATGGTGTGTGCCCATAGTTTGATGGGTGCTGTTGAAACTGTAGGCAGCAAGAACTTTCTCAGCTGACACTTCTGCGAGCTCTGTTTTCCAGATGTTTCAAGTTCGTTAGCAGACTCTGCGAGAGGGAAAAGCTTTGTTCGGGCAATGGAGTTCGTGTTGGCCTTCAGTGTGGTGCAAAGAAGAGTATGCACCTAGAAGGGGAAGATCAACGGAATCTTTTTGTGCTGGCACAGTAGATTTGAGAGCAGGGACTTTTGCCTCTTAGCTCTGCCCTCGGGCTGGTTCCGAGTCGGTCTGGGCGCGTTTCCTTCTTTCGCGAGTCGACAGCGCCATCGTGTGGTTGTTCTGATGAGCGCTGACCGTGCCCAGGAAAAAGCCAAGCGCTCCCATTCGTGTGGGAGCAGTGCAAGGAAGAGCTGTGCTGTGCATCCTGGCTCTTGGAGACTGACAGAATGTGATCCTGCATGTAGCGGGGAAAGAAGAGGAATCGTTTCATTGTTGGTTTTGCAGTTTAGAAGCTGCAAAAGAAAAGGCAGTTACAGCACGGCCTCTTCCTTTTAGAACTTTTTCCGTGCGATCAGCTGCTCAACATGTAACTCGCACCCACTGAACTGCATTCACCTCCCTGGAGATACACACTTTCTCTCAAGCTCTGTGTAACGTCCTACCCTCTCACTCTCGCAGATGCCAGCCCCCTTCAAAATGTCCAGCAGCTGCTCACAAAGAAAAAGGCCTGTAACAAAAAGCCTGTGCTAGCCTCATAGTCCCTTTGCAGTCTGTAAACTAGAAGAAGCACACTCATGATTTGCATTTTCCTTCTCAATTACATATTTAGTATCAATACATTTTCTGGAAGTTGCAGAGTCCATTGTTACAGCGAAGCATTTCCAGCTGCAGTTCAGACTGAGAGATGTGCCAGGACAGCAAGCATTTGCTGCTCTACTCTCTTCCATGTGAAACCTGATATTCACAGCACAATCACTTTCACACACTTTCAGCATTGCTGAGTCCAGGCTGCAAGAGGTCACAGAGATGAAAATGTCCGGACATGAGATGTTTTATAGTACCCCCCTTCTCCTAGTCACATTCAAATTGCCCACAAGGCACTGTGGCTCTCTATCTTCTTTCCCAGATAGACTTGCTGACACTTTTTTCACTCTCACATCTTCCTTGCAAACATCGAGCACCTGTTCCTATAAATAAAGGTTCTAGAAGAAAAGGCAGTGCAGACCTGCATCCTCCCCTGGTGGCACGTGAGCCACATCAAACTCACGGGTGCACTGTGTCTATCCATTCTCCACTACATCTTCAATGGTATACTCTAGATTATAAGATGTAAACTTAAGAGCAATTTTTTTCACATAGAGGTGGAAAAGGAGTAGGTAGCAGCACAAGCACCTCTCTTTGAACTTTGTCCTTCCAACTCCCAACTGTTAATGTAAATTTGGCAAGCAGGCCAGTGACAGTCACGCTCCTCTTGCAGTCTGTCCTCTTGTTGCCTGAGCTACGTGCACCAGCGCAGTGCTCTGCGGCTTCATTCCTCACCTTTTGGAAGCTGTCACTCTTTTATTGTCGGGGACCTTGCCCCTCAAACTTGTGAAAACTTGTATCACATGCAAGAGCAGTCCTCTTTCTTTTGTAATCGCCGTGCTCTCTGTATGGTACTTCTTGGCTTGAACTACCACCGCACATATTACAGCCTCACAAGAACTAAAGCTCTGGAAAGACATCTGAAACAGAAAAACGCACCAGTACTAAAACATGGCCTGGTGTGCACAGCATACTGAATTTCAAAAGTCCAGAAAAAACCTTAGAATGCTCTTGCTGCTTTAAAAAATAACACGCAGCTGTAGAACTTCAAAAAACGTGGAGATTAGCTCTCATTTAGGCTCTCTACTTTTTGCACAGAACACTCTACTGGCGGAGAACCATTCCTAGGCATTGCTTCTGCCAAAACATCCCTGGGCCCTGCACTTACCTACTCACCTCTATGTACCAGATCATTCTGCCTCTCTTGTACTCTGAATTCAAATGGAAAGCTTTTCTGCTTTGTCTCACACAGAGAAATGTGCCGGGACAACAAGCTTGCCCGGAGTTTGTCTCTCAGACTTGTATTTGCACAACATTCAATGTTCTTTCTTTTACAACCTGCAAAAATTGGCCAGATCACCGTGCTCTCTGCATGGTCCTTCTCAGCTTGAAGTACCACTGCACATATTACAGCTTTGCAAAGAGTGTAGCTCAGGAGAGACGTCTCACACAGAAAAATGTGCCAGGACAAAAACATGTTCTTTGTGTCTCCTTCTCATCACCTAGATTATGGTGCTGTGTTGAAAGTCTTGAACATAGAACAACTAATTCAACAAGACTGCTTTTCTCCTGGCACATTTCGCCATGCAAGGTTTGCCCAGAGAGTTTGGACTCTGCAGAGTGTGATTGTAACTAGAGCTGAGGAAAAATCATGCAAAGCTGAATTCCACTGCTGGGCTTCATTTCTGTTCACATGAGGCTGAGAATGAAGCAACAGAGCACCGGGCTTGTGTGTGTACTTGTCCTGGCACAGTTCTCTGTGTGATATGAAGACAAGAAGTTTTCCATTTAGACTCAAATGACAAGAGAGGCAGAATGATGTGGTACGTAGTGCTTAGAGTGAAAATGCATGATGCAGATGTGTTTCAGCCGAAGCAATGCCTAGGAGTGCTTCACTGCCAGCAGTGCTCTCTGTGAGAAGTAGGTGATTCGCCTCTGGGAGAGTGATAGCACATCAGGTTACAAAAGGAGAAGAATGAAGTCGCAGAGTACCGGGCTCATGTGCATAGCATACTGAATTGCAAAAGTCCAGCCACAGCTCATTCACAATGCGTACTTCGTCTTTTGCAAGGTGTCGCTCTTTCATTGTCCTGGAGAGGAGTTGTCTTCTGCTGCTCGAACAGAACACTCTACTGGCAGAGAAGCACTCTTAGGCATTGCTTCTTTCGAAACACACCTGGGCCATGCACTTTCCTTCTAAGCACTACGTACCTCATCATTCTGCTTCACTTGTCATCTGAATCCAAAGAGAAAGCTTTTCTGCTTCATCTGGCACAGAGAATTGTGCCAGGACAACAAGCTTGCCTGGAGCTTAGTTCTGAAACTTGTATTTGCACATCATTTAAGCAGCAGTCCTCTTTCTTTTACAATCTGCAAAAATTGGCCAGATCGCTGTGGTCTCTGTGCAGTCCTTCTCAGCTCAAAGTACCACTGCACATATTACAGCTTTGCAGGGACTGAACTCTGGAAAGACATTTTGCATGGAAAAATGCACAAGGACAAAAACATATTCTTCGAGTCCCCTTCTTGTCACCCAGATTGTGGTGCTGTGTTGAAAGTCTTGAACACAGAATGGCTAATTCAGCAAATGGGTCTCTCCTGGCACAATTCATGACACAGACAGTTTGGACTCTGTGAAGCAGAAAGGATGGGAGTGTACCAAAAGCTGAGGAAAATCCATGCACAATACGCAGTGGTTGTATGTACTATACATGCTAAAAAGCAGTAATGCTGAATGGCATCTCTGGTGTGCAATTCTGTCTGGATCACATAAGGCAAAGAATGAAGAGGCAGAGCAATGGGCTTGTTTGAGGAGCTGTCTTGGCACAGTTCTCTGCATGAGATGTAGCCCAGAAGCTTTCCATTTGGATTCAGAAGACAAGAGTGTCAGAATGTGGTGATATGTAGTGCTTAGAAGAAAAGTACAGGATCCAGTCATGTTTCGTCAGAAGCAATGCTTAGGAGTACTTTGCTGCCGGCAGGGTGTTCTGCGCGAAAATTAGAGAGCCTAAATGAGAGCTAATCTCCACATTTTGTAACGAAGTCCAAGGGCTGCATGTTACTTTTTTTAAAGCAGCAAGAGCTTTCTAAGCTTATGCTGAATGTGACCTAGCTTTTTCTGGAGTTTTGCAGCTCAGTACATTGCACATACCAGCCTGGTGCTCTGCGGCTTTATTCTCTGCCTTTTGTAACCTGTTGCTCTTTCATTCTCCCGGAGGAAATCATGGTGTACTTCTTGGCCCCAAAGCGCTCTAGCGAACTTCTGATGAAAGATGCTCGTGCCAAGCAGTTACCTACTCAGAGCTACGTACACCCGTATTGTGCATCTCTTGTCCTCTGAATCTAAACTGAAAACTCAGCTATGCCTCGGGCAGAAATCTTGGCTCTGTCTTGCACAGAGAACTGTGCCACGAGAAAAAGATTGCCTGGAGTTTGCCTGTGAAATTTGTAGGTGCATATCATTCAAGATGCAGTCCTCTTTCTTTTACAACCTGCAAAGCACTGCCAGATCGCCATGCTCTCTGCATTTTCCTTCTCAGCATGTAGAACCACCGCCCACATTAGAGACATGCAAGGAGTGTAGCTCCGGAGAGACGTCTTGCACAGAAAAATGTGCAAGAAAAAAACACGTTCTTCCTATCCCCTTTTCGTCGCCCAGTTTGTGGTACTTTGTTGAATGTTCTGGACATAGAACGTCTAATTCAGCAACTGCTTCTCTCCTGGCATATTTCACTGAACCCTGTCAAATGGAAGAGATATGAGTGTACCTAATGGTTAGGAAAAACTGTGCACACCATTCAGTGGTTGTGTGTCTTATACGCGCTAAAAAGCAGCAAGGCTGAATGCCATCGCTGGGCTTCAGTTCTGTCTGGATGACATAAGGCAAAGAATGAAGGGGCAGAGCACCGGGCTTGTTTGAGTAGGGTACTTAATTGCAAAAGTCCAGCAACAGCTCATTCACAATCAATGTCAGCTGAGAATGCTCTTGTTGCTTGAAAAAGTAACATGCAGCTGTTGGACTTCATCACAAAACGTGGAGCTAAGCCCTTTCCTACTCCTTCAGTGTTGCAGAGTTCTGCAGAACAGATGGCGTTCTTGAAGTTCTCCAAACAGTCATAAGGTTCTTAAAGTTCTCCAGTTTTGAAACAACCCAGAACACATTGCCTCTCTGTAGCTTCCTTCTCTGATAGATGTGCCGTCACATTGCCAAATTTCCACATCTCTTCATATAGGAAACAGAAATTTTAGAAGTAAAGGCAAAAGCAGGGCTGCACCATATGCTTGCTGGGCGTAAGCCACATCAAACTCACCAGTGCACTCTGTCCTTCCTTTCTCTGCTGCACTTATCATTGTGTTGTCTCGGTCTCAGAGCCTAAAGTTAAGCGCAATTCACGAATTCATGTTGCCAAATGCTCGTTGGTAGTTGTCTAGTAGGGTGCTCAAAGGTAGCTATTCTACTGGTACCTAGTCTTCTTCGAGCCCACTGTGGAAAAAAATTGGGCTCACCTTCAGGGTCTGAAATCTGGGCAACACAATGATAGATGTAAGGGAGAAGGGAAGGACAGAGTGCACCAGTGAGTTGCATGTGGCTTACATACTACAAGGGGAAGGTACTGCCTAGCAATACCTTTATCTTTTACAGCCTATTTGATCAGGGCAGCTGCTGGACATTTGCAACAGAGCTGAGAGAGTGAAAAATGTGACAGCCCATATATGTTCAAATGGAGGAAAGTAGTCCCAGTGTGTTGTACCCAATTTAAATGCTTCTGAGAGAAATGGCCTCTTTAGTCTGTCCTGACACTTCTGTGAGCTCTAGCTGCTTGCACTATGCAACATTGAAAGTGTCTGAAAGAGACTGCACTGCGAATGTCAGGTTCCAGACAGAGAAGAGGGAAGAGGGAAGGTTCCAGACAGGGAAGAGGGACACCAAATGCTTGCAGTCCTGGCACATCTCTCAGTCTGAACTGCAGCTGGAAACGCTTCGCTGTAACAATAGACTCTGCAACTTCCAGAAAATGTATTGATACTAAATATGTAATTGAGAAGGAAAATGCAAATCATGAGTGTGCTTCTTCTAGTTTACAGACTGCAAAGGGACTATGAGGCTAGCACAGGCTTTTTGTTACAGGCCTTTTTCTTTGTGAGCAGCTGCTGGACATTTTGAAGGGGGCTGGCATCTGCGAGAGTGAGAGGGTAGGACGTTACACAGAGCTTGAGAGAAAGTGTGTATCTCCAGGGAGGTGAATGCAGTTCAGTGGGTGCGAGTTACATGTTGAGCAGCTGATCGCACGGAAAAAGTTCTAAAAGGAAGAGGCCGTGCTGTAACTGCCTTTTCTTTTGCAGCTTCTAAACTGCAAAACCAACAATGAAACGATTCCTCTTCTTTCCCCGCTACATGCAGGATCACATTCTGTCAGTCTCCAAGAGCCAGGATGCACAGCACAGCTCTTCCTTGCACTGCTCCCACACGAATGGGAGCGCTTGGCTTTTTCCTGGGCACGGTCAGCGCTCATCAGAACAACCACACGATGGCGCTGTCGACTCGCGAAAGAAGGAAACGCGCCCAGACCGACTCGGAACCAGCCCGAGGGCAGAGCTAAGAGGCAAAAGTCCCTGCTCTCAAATCTACTGTGCCAGCACAAAAAGATTCCGTTGATCTTCCCCTTCTAGGTGCATACTCTTCTTTGCACCACACTGAAGGCCAACACGAACTCCATTGCCCGAACAAAGCTTTTCCCTCTCGCAGAGTCTGCTAACGAACTTGAAACATCTGGAAAACAGAGCTCGCAGAAGTGTCAGCTGAGAAAGTTCTTGCTGCCTACAGTTTCAACAGCACCCATCAAACTATGGGCACACACCATGCTGTGAACAGTTTCCTTCTGAGCTCTAGGTACCGTCCTAAGCTTTCCGTTTCACGGAGTCAGAATCCAAATGGAGCAGCATCAGGGACTGCTCACACACTAAAGCTACAGAAGTTCAACAGCTTGGCGTCTACATTCCCACTGACAGTTCAACAGCTCTAACCCAGAGAACTGCCTGTTGGGAAAAGCCTTTAAAATTCACTGAGAGCACCCAAAGTGCGCATCCAAATTTGCTTTCTTTGCCAAGGAGAGGAACTAGAAGCCCGTCTCAAAAAGAAATGGCATCCCCTCCTGCAAAATACAAAACTTCCCACGGCTGATCCTGAATCACCCCAAACCAAGTCAAGAGAAACTTCCGAGACAAAGTTCAGGAAGTGGTATTTGCTTTATTCAGCGTGCCAGGTGTGCAGGGATATCTCCTCCTAACACACGCACACCCAGGCACACAGCAGATTACAATATGTGGTTATATGTCATGCATATTCATTGTTCTCCTTAGAAAAGGTGTGGTTATGCAAACTATTTCTTAAAACTCAGTATTATCATTAGCATAAGCGAAGCACAGGTGCAGTGCATGCTGGTGGTCGCATTGAGGAAGGGTCCTCATCTTCCTCGGTGATCCCTCTAATGAAGGCTGGACGTCTTCATTGCTTTGCACTTTTCACCTTTCTCATCTAGGCATGCTCAGTCTCTTTTTAGCTATTTCAGTGATTTTTAAACTGGTTTCAGCAAGCTTTGTCCTCCATTTTGGAAGTTTTGTTTCCAATTTCTTGCCAAGTTACATCTTGCGCTCAAACTTAATATTTGTAAGTGTCTATATTGGTTACAATGTATCTTAGCCTAGCCCAAGAACGCCCAAGGACAGTATTTTTAACCCTTTCACCTCAGGGAACCCAGGATAACACTCTGACTCAGTGGAATTTCAAGGAACCATGGGTCAATTTTAAACACATCACACTCTTGTGAAAATAAGAATATTTTGACACAGTGGAACCTCGTGGAACCAAGCATCCACTGTCTCACAGCACAGCATCATAGAATGCTAGAGGTCGTTGTGATGCAGTTAAATATCATGGAAACAAGGGTCAATTGTAAAAACATCAGGCTCTCGTGAAACTAAGGAGAACATTGTGATGCAGTGGAATCTCATGGATGCAAGGCTCTGCTTTGAGCAAGTGGGGCCTCATGGGACACGGGTGCCACTGGGACATTGCCAGGCCTAGCAGAAAAAAGGCTCCATTGTTGCACAGCAAGACCTCATGGGACCTGAGAGATCACTGTGTTGCAATGGAATCTGATGGAAGCAAGTGTCCATTGTGACACAGGTGGCCTAATGGCACCCAGGAGATCATTGTTACACAAGGGAATGTCATGGTAGCGTCATCTCTTTTACAGCGGGGCCTCATGGAACCCAGGAGACCACAGTGATGCAATGGAATTTTGGGGAACAAAGTTTACACTTTGAACAACATGGGGCCTCATGGAAGAAAGGCGTCACTTAGATATCGCCATTGCAAGTTGAACTCCGTGTCCATTGCGACTCATCACAGTTTCAGGGAACCCAGCACACTGTTGTGACAATATGGAATCTCATGGATCCAACACTCTGCTTACACAAAGCTGGGCCCCATAGCACAAAGGTGCCACTGGGACATTGCCTCCTCTTGTGGAATCCAGTGTCCATCATGACACAGTGCAGCCTCATGGAAACATGGGGACCCTTGTGACGCAATGGAATCTCATGGAACCAAGTGTCATCTGTGAACACAGCATGGGCTCATGGAACCCAGGTGCAACTGGGACCATAGCACAGCTCATGGAAGCAAGGGGCCATTGTGACACAGCGGGGCCTCTTGGAACCCAGGAGAACATGGTGGGACAACAGAATCTCATGGAACCAAGTATTAGTTATAAAAACAGACGGGCCTCATGAAACCCAAGTGACCATTGTGACTTCATGGATTCACATGGAACAAACTGTCACTTCTTAGACAGCAGGGCATCAGGGAACACAGGTGCCACTGGGACACTGCCAAAACAAGGCAGTGTGAAACAAGGCTCTATTATTGCCCAGCAAGGCCTCATGGGACCTGGGAGACCCCTGTGTCCCAATGGAGTCTGATGGAAGCAAGTGTCCATTGTGACAAAGCAGGGCCTCATGGCACCCAGTAGAGCATAGTGATGCAATGTAGTCTTGGGGAACTCAGTGTCAACTGCTAACACAGCAGGACCTCAGGGAACCCAGGTGCCACTGAGACATTTCCAATGCTCGTGCTAGCTAGTGTACACTGTGATACAGCCAGGCCTAATGGAACACAGGAGATCATTGTTACACAGTGGAATGTCACAGAAGCAAGTGCCATCTCTTTTACAGCTGGGCCTCATGGAACCCAGAAGCCCACTGTGATGCAATGAAATACTTGGGGAACAAAGTTTCAATTTTGAACAATGCAGGGCCTCATGGGACACAGGTGCCACTGGGACTTTGCCACTGCTCATGGAAGCAAGTGTCCATTATGACACAGCTGGGTCTCTTGGAACCCAGGAGACCATTGTGATGACATGGAAACTCAAGACACCAAGGCTCCATTGTGACACAGAGGGGACTCATGGAAACAAGGAGACCATAGTGCGGCAAAGAAATCTCATGGAACAAAGTGTAAATTGTCAACACAGCAGGGCCTCATGGAATC
>VZTZ01046286.1:0-12877 GCA_013400955.1 Drymodes brunneopygia
CTGAGGATGCAGCTGCTGCGCTGGCAGACAAGGTCTCTTTGGCAAAGCAGCTCCCCAAATCCATGTGACAGATGCGGGGGCATCTCAAAATCCTGCAGGGCACAGTGAATCCCTCCCTCAGCCGGGGTCACAGCAGGCAGTGCGGCCACCATGCATGGCCCGGGGAGGGGCTGGCTGCTGGGCTCCATGGGGGCTGTAAAGGGACACTTAGCATCCCTGTGCTGGATGGCCCTACTTCTGTTGCCATGCATGCATTCAGCATTTAAATCCAGCTTGATTTCCCTCTGAAAGCTTGCATGGCAACTAAAAACAAACTTACCAAAACCCCAACATTAAAAGCAGGGAGTGTTTTTAAGAATGATTTTGTAGTACGGCAAATTGCAAGAAGGAGTAGGTTCACTCGTGCTAGGTCCTGTACAAATACAAAGGCAGTTCTTGAATGAATATGGTCCCATATGATCTTCTTTTGTCCAAGGCATAAGGAAGCAGCTCCAGAAGACTGGTAATCTTTTTCCATGGTGCTATCCAGGTCTGAAATAACTGGGGTGTGGTAAATCTATGCTGACGTAAATGAGAGAAGGTGTTTTGAAGAGTCCAGGACAGGGAGAACAAATTAAAACCAGAGAAGTTTGCTGAATGTTACACAAGAAAAGCCTACTCTCTTTTCTGTTTCTTATTTTTGTGACTGTAGAAATTCTCCCCATTTTAAATTATAGAAAGGGGGCTGGAAGGCCAGAGCCAGTATGCTTTGCCTCAGTGAACCAGCAGTAGCCAAACAAGAAGACTGACAATCAACCAGCCATGATGAAGTTTAGTATCTGGGGATTCAGAGCTCCACCTGGATCAACAGCTGGCCCCTGACCTCACAGCCACACACAACAGAATTTGGGTCAGCTGGGAGTGGGACTCCGTACCAGATCACCGGTGGCACCCTCCTCAAGGCAGCGACAATGTCTTGGTTTGACCTTCCCCCCGTCCCCTCCCTCCCCCCCTCCCCCAAGCTACAGAAAGCTGTGGAGCAGACTTCTGGTACTTGCTGAGGACAAAAACCTCCTTTGCTTGCTGCATTCATTTGCTAAATAGCATGACAGCCTGTCAGGAACATTCTGCAACATTGCTTGGGCTTGACTTTTATATTCCTTTTCCTCTAGTAAAGTACCTGCAAGTTTAGTACAAACAGATCAACACAGTCCAGCACAGCTTGCAGCCTAGCTACAAACTTCAGTCTTGAACTACTGAGGTTTTGGATGATGTCAGTCTGGTCTCCTGAGGGCTGCTGTTGTCATCAGACAGTGGGGCTGATAAGGCACATGTTATGATGAGGCGTGCTGCTGGGTTTAATCACAGTATCGTGCATGAAGTAGGAAAGAAAGCGGTGTATTTCCTGGTACAGTACCTTGATAAGACTCTCGCTGATTCAGAGGTATTTCCACCACACTGTCCTCTCTGCTCAGCACGCTACAGATTGCTGACAATCTGAAAGTACAAACAGTGCTAGGGTGCAAAAACCCAGTTCCTCCATCAAAAACATGTTTGTTTGGGACTGTTTGTTTCTTTTCCCAATCTCAGTTTCACTTGTTTTCTTTTTTTTCATTTTCCTTTTTCTATTTTCTTCTTTTTTTTCTATTTTTATTTAATCTTCTACAAAGCAGGACCCAAAACAGCTATTGAGAGCTGGACAAAGTACAGTCAGTTTCTAGAGCAGGCCTTTCCCTGTCCCTCATTCCCCACTGCATTTGGGAATCACCTGAAATCGAGCACAGCCTGTGAGTTAGGGGCCCTTGGCTGGATTTGAAAGATCTTGCCCCCACCAGCACTTGTTTCCACACTGCTCAGATGCTCACTGCTGAATTGCAGTTTCTTCCTCTCCTCCTGGTTTACTTCATATTGAACATTATGATCTGTTTTACTAGCAGACCAAATGATAGCAGTTCAAGGACCACTTCCGTGAGTCAAAGAGCACTGGAAAAGAGTTGTACATTGCCTTAACCTGGAGCTGGACTGGATTTTACTTTTTTAGCATGTCCACTTTTTGTGTTTTACTCAGATGAAGCAGAGGAACAGGCTGGATCCCTGATCAGTTTTCATTGCCACCTGTGGGAAAGAGTCATGGCAGTCCGGTCCTACCAGTGGGAGAACAAAGAAAGATGTGCAAAAATTGAAGTAATCCACCTTTCTGCCAGCTCTGGCCTTTTCACAGTTAATCAGTGTACCCGAAGAAGGGGCATAATATATTCTTTTGAAATTCTAATTATATAAATTGTCTTCTTGGACCTCACTATCTATCAGTTTTTAAATGTAGAAAGAGACACACCACTGCCTAAACTTGCTGACGGGAATAAAGTGCAGATACCATTGCTGGAATAAGGTCCGTCTGATATTGCTGGTTGTCCAGCTCATCTACTCGTTAAGAGTATTTAGATTCATAGCTTCTGTTTCATCAACTAAAATAAGATTTTAGATTTTTTATTTGGATACACCAGGCATCTAGTCTATCCTCTTTCCTTACGATACCACTGTTGGAATCTGGATTCTTGTTGCTGAAATCCTAACACAGGTCAAGAGTGATTCCTAAAACCAACTAGCCTGCTATTCAGCTTCCAGATGAGGCAGATGTTAGGAGACAATATTTTACTTGCAGTACACCCAGAGGTGATCCAACATCCATCAGAGAGGATCATCACTGCTTTATCAAGGAGCCTCCTTTCCAGAGCAGAACTTGATTCTAAAATGTTGGGTTATGTGGTGGCCACTGGTGGGGGATGGTGGATGATTTGGTGGATTTAAATGACTAGGCAGAGCTATTCAGAAAGGTGAGGCAGCGCAAGGTGAAAGGCTCGCTGTAATTTTCTACAGTGACCAACACTAGGCAAGGTGGGTGCTGATACAATGGGGAGATGACCATTGGAGATGAACAAGGAGAGACTGTTTCTGTTCCCAGTGCTGATACAATGGGGAGATGACCATTGGAGATGAACAAGGAGAGACTGTTTCTTTTCCCAGTGCATGTTTGCCCCTTGGAAATGGGCTGATCAGGGAAGCCACAGGGAGGCCACAGGTACGTGCCCTGCAGCTGAATTTTTTTAAAGCCAGATAATTTTATGACCGCTGTTAAGCAGTGTAATTTGCATAAACCAAGATAATGGTAAATGGAAACAAATCAACTCCGTGTTTCAAAGCTGATGTTCCCTGGGGATAGGGAATAATGTCTCTCCTTCAGGGAGGAAAACCAAAGGGCAGGAGTATGGCTTCCTTTGAGTGCTCTGTTGGGGGCCTGGGCTGCTCCAGCCTGACAGTGAGGTGACAGCCCAGGGACCCTGGGTGCCATGAAGCACAGTGCTAATACCAGAGCTAGTTACTAGGTATTATGTGTGCACACATACTCATACATGCAACCCACTGGAGATAAATTCTGCTTGATCAGGCACCCACCACTGCCAGGCTGTGTGAGGGGAGCCAGGTTCCTCCACAGTAATGGGGCAGGGCCCTGGTGGGCAGCACAATGCTGTGACAAGAGGTTGAACTCTGATTCCCATTGTATTCCTAGAAGAATCAATATAATTTGACACAGTGCTTTTCTCCTGACCTCATTCCACACTAGGCTGGGAAGGTTACATTTACCACCTCAAGAACCAAAGGCAGGACAGAATCATCAAGTGCAGAACCAGGCTGAAAATTGAAGTCCAGGGTGGGTCTAGGACATCCATATTTTTTAGCAGGCATGGGAAGAGAAGCATGAAAAGGGTTTGAAAATCATATTCCCTGGGAACAGGCTGGAGAAGAGAACACCTGGCAGGAAAGCTGAAAGGTAAAACCATACGTGCCATTTTGCAGGACTTTGTCTGGAAGTTGGGCTCCAATCTTGTTAATCAAAGGCAATGGGACAAAAAGTTAGTGGCCACAAACCACTGTAGGAGACATTCAAGTTCAGTACAGGTTACATATAGAGAGGTTAAAATTGCCTGAGCGTTGAAACTCCCTGACAAGGGAATGTTGTGCACAGCTCAGTGCTGGAGACATTCAAGGCTATCAATAGCCAACTCCCTCTGCCTCAGAGGTGCTTTGAGAATAATGAGTTCAGTCCTGTCACAATTAAAAGAGAAGGTCTGAATGACTCACTAGAGGTCCCTGCCAATCTGGGTGACACTCTGATAACCCCACAGGCTGTGGACCACTGCCCTCCCCCAGCTCTCTGCCCTCAATTTCTTACCAATTGATTGCTCTTGAAACAAACTTTTACATGTTTTCAAAACATCTCTGGTTCTGTTTTCATCCACACTGGAAGTGCTTTTCTGGTCAGAAAAATTGCTGGAAGGAAGGAAATATCTTGGTCAGCAAATTCAGTCAAGGAATCCAAAGCTCACATTATCTAAACCTAAGAGGAAAATTATTTTTTGCAGCTCTTCTAGCTCTTTTGGCTGGGCACCCCAAAGAAGGGGTGAATTAGGTTTGTTCTCAGCTTTTCAATCTCATTATAAGTTTGTAAGTATAATAATGGGGGGAAATGGGGTTATTTGAAAAACACAGCACGGAACATCTGAGTCTCAGATTAAATAAAAAGGGAGCCTCTTTGCACATTTCACTACCTTTTTCCAAGCAAAAGTGCACGTTTTATGCCCTGCTGTGGGCCTTTAACAAAAGCTTTCCTCAAATCTTGTGACTGTAGCTTCTCAGTAAACCAGGACTTTGCTAGTGCTCGAAAGCCTGAGCAGCATCTCCAGAGCAGTATATGCTCTCCACATAGCTGTCATCAAGGAAAATCACAAAGGTTCCCACCTAGGACTGCTCAAGAAATCTCTTTATAGCAAACACAGCAAGAGCTTTAAGAGCTTCATTGGCGTTTGTTCCATATTGCTTAACGTCTCCGTAGGGGCCATGGCTACCATCCCAAACAACATTTCTATGGCTTGCGTGGCTACATCCTTTTCCTGTGAATCAACGTTGGCATCTGCTCATCCAGAGTATTCAGGAGAAATATTTGCTGTTGCCTGGAGATTATGACAGGAGAAAAAGTATCAAGAGTCCTGAATTATTTTTGCAGCTCTTTCTGTGATACTGTGCCACTGATGGCCAATCCCCTTTACCTGGCAGCTGTATCTCTAACAGGGTTTTAAAACCTGTGGAATAGGTACAGTTATATTTGCCAAGTGCCCAAAATGCCTGTAAAGTCCTCCCAGGCCCACGTGTGAAAGGCATCATGTAGAAATTACAAAATACGTCTGCACAGGCCAAGCAGACTCCATCAGTCTTAGTCAATATTGTCACTGCTTGCACTTTCTGTCCTCCCTGGTAGGGAGATGAACCCAGCAGGGAGAGCAGGGCTCCATGGAGAGAGCCCTGGCTGGTTCCTTTGCTGAGCAGAGCTCTGGTAGCACTGGAGGTACTGCAAACACACCATACCTGCGGCTGTGCCCCCGCCCGGCTGCTGTGCTGGGGCTTCAAACACACACAGAAATGCTGAACCCTGAAATGTTTCCACCGACCCCACTTGTTAAAACCTTTCACATCCCGCCGACAACCGCTCACATATGTGGGGGATGAGAAAACTTCCTTCCACCCAGAGGTGCAAGAAAACTCTGGAGCTGGCAGTCACGTGCTGCACACCAGCCTTACAAGCCACAGGATCCTGGATAGAAAAATTTCACTTCCATGTGTTGACTAAGTTAATGTGCTGGGGATAGTGGGCAGACATAAAATGAAACTATCAAAAGAGATTAATTTGCAGCTGGAGCCCAGTCAGGGAGAATTCCAGTCCTCTGTTTGCTCAGAAAGCGGCAGCTATTACCAAAACCCAGGCAAAAAGAAGAGGTTAAGGCAGTGGTAATAAAAAAAAGAAATCAAAACCGGGGTGGGGGGGAAGCAGCAAAAGTGAAACAAAGCCTCTCTGGAAATTAACATGTGGAATTCAAAACATTTGCAGTATAATAAACCCAGGCGAGCCCATAAAGCTGCAGCAGCCAAAAGGAGCTCTGTTCTGCCTACGAGGAAACCCGAGCCGGCGTCACGCCTGGCAGCAGCCGCCCCGCAGCCCCGCTTCCTCCCGCCCGGTGCAGAGCTGGCTCGCTCGCTGCCCTCGGCTATGTTTAACGCCGCGTCTGTTTCCACTCTAACCCCTTCACTTTGGAGGAGGAGGATATAAATCAGCTGCAGAGCTGCCCACAGGGCTTAGTCACAGCAGGTATTGGTTTAGGGTGTCTTAGAGGAACTTTTTTTTTTTTTCTGGAAGTATTCTAGGGAATAAGCATCGGCTTTGTGAGGAAAAGGCGTTGCTGAACGGGCCAAACAGTCTCCAAACAAAGGACATTTTACATCACCAGGCAGAATCATCTTCTAACATTTTGGACTGGACTCAGCCTCGAGGGCAAGAGCCGTTCTGTGAGTTCCCAGCAGACACTTGAAGTGTCCCCAGCGAGCCTGTCTCACCATCTGTCCCCGGGTTCCCAGCCCAAGAGACCCTCTACAACTCCTTCACCTCTTTCTCCCACCTAACTCCTTCCCTAACACTGGTTTTGCTGCTTTCCTCCTGTCTGTGGCTGGTTCACACCCCTCAAACTGCTTCTGCTATGAGCTCCTCCTGACTCCTCTTCTGTGGGGCCCAGGTAAGAAAGGCACCATTCTTCACTCTTAAATTTTTTGCCTATTTTCACTTCACTTACCACACTTTTCTTGTAGCCAGAGCACCTGGTCACTCAGCACACCACCTCTTTGCAGCAGAACTGCCCCAGCAGCCCTGGTACTGCGTGGTACCAGACCTCACATCTTCATGTTTGCCTATTGCAATGTAGGGCATGAGGAGCCTCCCTGAAGCACAAGCCTCTCTCTCCCTCCCAGGCAGTGTTTTCGTGTCAGTGCTGCCCCTGGACATGTCTTCAGCCTCCAGCCCTCAGCACTGAAGTCAGGAGCCTCTTTGTTCACACACTGACCACAGCACCTTCTCCCAAAGCCTCTTTCTCCAGACTCAGGCACATGCTAGCTTTCCCCAACACAGACCACACAAATTGCAGCAATTAGCAAGTGTAAAGGGCATGCTGTGGTTTTTGCCTGTATTACTGTGTCTTAATAGTCATTCATATCCTTGGGCATGGTCATCAGATAGTATCCAGCAGGCCACATTATCAGATCTTCCCCTCAATTTGATGCTCTTGAGCCCCACTGGAGAGACCCAGTTTATTGGCCTTTATGCACCTGAACACCATCAGTCTTCAGACTCTAGACAGCATGGCTTCTTTCTCACCCGTGCTATCCCCATGCTGTGTGGACTCAATCTCTGGCTCTCAATGTCTAACAGTGACTCCATCCTTTCCTGCCCCACTGCCATTTGCCATCTACTGTGCCAAGGCCTGGCAGAGCCTGTTCTTTCCCAGGTGATTTGCAGCAGCAGCCCCAAATCCCATCCATAGACCGTTGCACTTACTGCATGGGAACCATACGGACCGAAAATTTGAGCCAGCTTGTAACAGTCCTCCAAGTGTAGTTCTTCTCCAAAATCTTTCCCTCTCTGCCTCTCAATTTCAGGACTATAGTGATAAGACAAACTCTGTCAGGACCAGGAACTTGGAGAATTTCAGGGGTCCTTTAAAATGGTATTTTTTGCCACTTGCAATCTGGCACACCTTGTCTATGTACAAGTGATACTAACCAAAAATTGCCCCAAACCAGACAGTTACGTTCCCAACTGCCTTTAAAAACAAAATCATCAGCAACAACAAAGAACCCCTATTTGACTTTTCATCCCTCTCCTGTGACATTCAGGAATTGAGATGGCCCCTGCTTGTACAGGCCCTAACTGCAGAACTGAAGGTGTTTTGGCACAAAAGCCACAGCTAGCCCATAGCAAAAAAGTGAGTAGTCAATAGTGTCTCTGGGACACATACAGCTGTTGCAGGAATTAGGAAGGGGGGAGGCAAGTACCAGGGTGGGATCTGAGCCACCTGGAGCTCTGCAGATCAAAGTCATCACATTATTCCATACTGAGAGGCAAGTGGCACAGACAGCCATACACAATGGCTCTGATTTCCAAGATACACTGAGGGTGGATAGCACTAGACTTGTCTGACTTCAAAGCCAAAAACCAAAAAATGTTTGTAGCCCAGAGGCACAATGGACCAAGTTCCTTCTTAGAAGGAGCCCACAGCAAGCAACCACGACTACAACAAAATGTATGCAAAGAGAAGCAAGAGCCACCATAGGTGTCCCCCTGCCCCACAGTAAGAACTGTAAGTGCAACCTGTAAAGTGTACTGAGGCACACTTTGCCATGGCACCTTACAGGCAGCTTGTTCTTGTGGGTGCTTCTCTCTGCCCTGCCACAGCAGGCACGCCAGGAGCAACTGCACCAATGCACAGGCCAGCCCTGTTTTATGGCCACTCTGGAAGTCAATAAGCCAGAGTGAAGGAGTCCTCAAGTCAGAGGAATGTTTGTCTCAGAACTATCATGTCAGAATAGGCTATTTATACTTTCCTGAGCCTTGGCTAGGCTATTACCAGCCATGGGAGGTTCACCTAAACAACCATTAGGTGAACTTGTTAACCCTGTGAGGAAGAGCATGGACAACTCATCTATGGCAAATACAAGGAAGGAAAAGTCTCTCTAGAGTATCTGCTGCCACATACCGAAGCTGCAATGAATCCTGATGCTATCAGACCAGGTAAATCTGCTGAAGGCTCTTGCATCCTGTTCTGCTCTTCTCTATCCTCTGCGTGAACCAGCTCAAGGTTACTTTCAAAAAGCAAAACACAGAGTGACCAAGCAGATATCATTAATAAACTCACAGGAGAAAAACCATGCTGGCTTCCCAGAATCAGTGCACTCGAAGGACAAGGCAAGTACCCAAGTACCATGAGCAAAGACCTACTTTTAGCACAGCTTCCTGGTTGTTTGTCATGCCAATAGCATTGTGCAACTGTTACAGTTATTTTCTTCATCAATTATTAACTGGTCAAAGACTTTCTTTGAAGTGCTGCACAGAAAGTCCAGAAAGGAAGCAAGCAGTTTCAAGCTCCATGTGTGTGCCCTGCAATAGGCTTGTGGATCCCCTCCAGATCAGATACTCTCTCTCTTCAGGGGTCAGCAGCTTGGCGAGCAGCAGAGGCACACCTGGGCAATTGCTGCAGCTGGGCATGAGTCTCCCAGGTGGAACCCATCCCTCACACAGGGCTCACTGCCTTTCTGCCCAGGAGCAAGGCTGTAGTCAATGGTACTGCTGAAGGCCAGCAGTGCTGAAGCTGAGCCTGTGGCTCTTCTCTCAGGGACCAGCACACAGACCACACCATGCACTAGTTTACATCAGTACCTGCCAAACAAACTCCCCACGCAGCTTTTGCAGTGCTCAAGGGAAGCAGCCTTCCATCAGCAACACTCTTCTTCCTCCACGCTTCCTCCACCTAGCTCACCTTTAGTGCCAGACCACACAAATGCATAAAGCCAAAAGCAGAGAAGGTTCACCGGTGTAAGCCTTGAGGTATCCTGCAGCTTTTGTTTGGCAGGAACTTTTCCAACATGAATTAGGAAATCTGAACATTGAGGCATGTTAAGACAGCTGAAGGATTGGTGGTTCAGCAGCAACCTTTCAGCCTCGGTTTGGAAGCAAAAGCTTGCTCCATAGAAGAGCTCAAAGGTGAAAACACAAGACTTAACACCATAAGCAGGGCTGGCAAGGATGTGGTCCTAAAAAAAACCAATGGCCTGAGAAGTTTCTGGGATTCCTGATACTTCAAGATGTTCAAGGGCTTAAACGCAATAGCAGGGTGCTATGTGCATACACTGGAGACTTTGCTGGGGGTTCATGTTCCTCTCTCCCTCCAAAGCACCAAAAAGCCCCTCTGTGCAAGCAGACCAGTACCACTAACAAGCCAGGACAGATTTGGACTATCTGTAACACTTCAACATGCCACTTTAGCCTCACTAAAAACACACGTAAGCCCTCCTTGAAGGGGCAGGAGCTATGCAGGAGCACACAAGGCACACAAGCAGCAAAAGCCAATCCCAGGTTCAAGCCATGCTCATCAGAAAGAACTTGTCAGGAACAGACTGACTCAAGCACTCCACAAGAGACAGAGGAGGTTAGAGGCCACCAGGGTAGGTCACATCAGGTATTTACTGCCACTGATCTGCTCCCAAGCACTTGCAGGGCTGAATCAGTGAGGAATGACGGAGGGATGCCTGGGCACACTGTCGGCACTTCAAGGGTCAAGAGAAGGGAAGCATCTGCATTTGTGGGGTTGTGTAAAACCAGCCCCTCAATTTTTGCAAGTAAAACCAGCTCCACTGTCAGTTTCTTGAAAAAACTTGGGGTTTATTGATTTAAACTGCAAACAGTCATTACAAAAGAGATTCTCTTTTAAATAAACTCACACAAAGAGGAAGAAAAAGCAGTGTAGCAAACAGTAACAGGGGGAAAAAAATTACATTCATTATTCTCTTTGTGCCAGTTCTGTTCACCTTGGCAAGGAAAACTCCAAACTTGGAATACAGAAATGCAAAGACTAACTGTATTTGGAATGTCTTCAGATAGGCACTTTGAGCCCAAGGCTTTTCTCCTTGAAAAATCTATACAATTAGAGGAAGAAAAAGGTCTTCCTTCCACGTTGTCTCGCAACAGAGCTCAGGTATGTACATTCTAAAGTCCAGGCAGGCAAGACCTGGGAGAGGGGAAGAGAAGGAGAAGAGAAAAGGCAAAGATGCACAACTCCATTTGCAGTCCAACACAAAAAGGGGGAGGGAATTCTAAAATAAATAATCCAAACACAGTTTTCGCATTTTTTTAAATTAATTTTTCATTTTTTAAAATAAAATAACCAAAAAGTGTAAAGTTACAAAAAATGTCATTGTAGTACAATATATTAAACTGTGGGGAAAAAAGGAAAAAAGACACTTCACAATCTTAAGATTAATATGGAAGATCATAATTTAAACATAAAAGAATATATTCTATGGATTCATCATCCCGATAAATATGAACAAAATTAAAAAGCAAAGGTTTCGGCAATAAATACATTTTGATAAGTTAAATAAGCTTTTTATATTGTTGTGCAGTGACAAGCAAAATTTTCTCTCCAGTTTCTGAAAAGTTATACAAAATTGAAAACCCAGAAAAAAATAATAAAAAGCTTGGCGTGAGTGCTCTAAGATAGGTCTAAAGTACTCTAGAGCAAAACCATTAAAGCTATGTCTACTGGAACTTTGTTTACACAAACGTGTGTGTGGAATGACTTCTGTTGGCCCCACCCCTCTATTTCTTTATTTGTTTTAAGATGTCATATGTGTACATGGGGAACTTTTAGCACCAAAATCAAGTCTCTCATAGTCCATCTATTTTTTGTTTTTTTTTTCTGTTTTCTTCCTCGCAGTTGAAGTCCCACTCATGTTACAATCTTTGTCCGTTCTCAGCTTTTCTTCCCGCAGACCTGAGCGGATCCAGGCAAGACTTAGTCTTTTTGGGGAGGGGGAGAAAGAAGACTGGATGTTAACACTTGCCCATATGCCTGCAGCCTAGCAGAAACTGGCCAGTCGGGAAGGGACTGGGGGAGGGCGATGCAGTACATGGCCAGTGGAGGGAGCCAGATTCGGACATTTCCTGCACATCTGGAAGTGCACAGAGCTGCTGGTGCCCTCTGCAGCTGGAGAGGTAATACAGTCACAGTGAAAAGTGTTAAAAGGCACTAATTTTGTAAACGTTATTGCTTCTCATCGTAATTTTGGCACTTAAGGTTTAAGCCAGTGGGTATTAGGCAGGCAGATGGACATGTTAACATCCAGCTTGGACTACTGGGGACAAGGTGGGGGGAGTTCAGCTTAACATTGTAATAGAGGTGGGGAGGGGCAAGAGGAAACCCCAGATTAGTCGTCGGAGATGGAGAGTCTGCTGAAGATGGGAAGACGTCTTGAGGTGTCCAGGACAGGGGAATCTGAGCCGCTGTGGCTGCTGCTGGAGCTGCTCAGATAGCCCTCCTGGTCAGAGAGGGAGTCCTGAGGACTGGGTGGCGAGTCAAACATACTGGGGGACTCAGACATGGGCCTGAACAAGAAGGTGGTGGGGGAGCTCCCGCTGGGCACCTGCACCCCCATGCTGGGGGCAAAGAGACTGACCAGCTCCTGGCTGGAGAAGGTGAAAGGGTTGCTGGCACAGTCAGGCAAAGTGGGGGAGCCCAGCAGGTCGTCAGCACTCAGCATGGGCGGCGGTGTGATGGAAGTGGGGCTGTCCAGCAGCCCGCTGGCAGCAGTGCTGGGGAAGCCGGCGAAGCTGAAGCTGTGTTGCAGGCGGGGTCTGTCAGTGACGGCAGGCTCCCGGCTCCCCGCCACGGCACGGCGCTCCTCCGCGTTGTGGATGAAGTGGCAGCGCGGCCCATAGGGGCAGAAGCCGATGGTGTGGAAAGTGCGGCACAGCTCGGTCTTGTACTTGGGGTGGCGGGTGAGACTCCGCAGCTCGTGGATGCCGTGGGCGAACTGGCACTTGTCACCGTACTTGCAGGCGCCGTTCTCCTCGAAGGGGCGGCACAGCTCTGTCTTATAGCGGCTGGAGTTGACCTGTCCCCCGGGCTGCTTTTGCGGCAGTAGGCGCTCACCGCCCTCGGAGAAGGAGCGGTCCCGGAAGCGGCTTTCCCGGGGGCCCAGCATGGGAGCCGGCTCCCCTTTCAGGCTGCTGAGGAGCTGGTTCTGGTGAAACTTGGAGTTGGGCAGAGTGACCGAGTGCCTCCTAGGGAAACCCCCGCCCGCCGGGGTGCCCACCGCCTTCCTGTCCAGCAGGCACCCGCTGACACCCGAGGGGTTGTAATTCAACATCTTGTTGCTCTGCGGGGACAAAGCAAGGGCCAGTCACGTCACTGCTACCACCACCACCTCCCCCGACATCCCCATGCAGCCCCGAAAGCGCGGCGCG
>VZTZ01046286.1:13802-41554 GCA_013400955.1 Drymodes brunneopygia
ACCGCCTCCCTCCCCTCCCCTCCTGCGCACCCTTACTCCTCCTTTCAGATCTGTACTGAAACCTGGCAGGCTCTGCGAGGGGAAATTGCTCACATCCCCAGTAATGTGAGTTGTTAAAATGCGTGTCTGCCCTTTAAAAGGGTGTTTGATAAATCCTGCCTTTTCTCCCAGTCTCCAGGACTCAACACTGTAAAACTGAAATAAAAAATAATACAGAAAACAGGGTCTCTTAGCAAGTAATCTGTTCCAGGTTTTTGTAAGCAAAGTATGGTTCACTGATTCATACTGATATCGGAATGGCAGAGAGGAGGGGGGAAGATGGTGGCAGTTTCTGTATAAAAATAAAAATGAGCCCAACTGTTGAAGGCTTGTGAATCCCAGGGCTCAGTTCGTGCCCAGTTATTCCGCTTAGCCCCGACTGAGGCAAGGCTCGCCCCGTAAACAGCTGCAGTGGATGTTCCATCCAAGGCTGAGCAATGGCATCTGGGCCCTCTTCCCCGCGCGGGCAGGCGAGGGGGGCCCTGCCCCGGCACTGCAGGCTCTTCCTCCTTCCCTGCGCTTCGGTTTGGCTGGGAGAACAGAAACCCCTGCCTTGGGCTGCAGAGCGCTGACCCGAGCTGCCATCGCACCGAAAACTTCAAACAAAGCATCCACTTCCTCCTCTGTTTGCTTTGGAGTCGCGGCATCTGGACTTTGCGCTGGCGGCTGATCTTTTTCCCCTCCTTTGGTCTTCAAGAACAATCAAAATAACCAACCGAGAGAAATGCCCACAGGCTCAGGCTATTCTAGATTTTTTAATGATCATTATTATTATTTACTTAAGGAGAGCAATCAGGTTCCTCGAATTTCCTTCTCTTTATAGTTTCTTTTTTTTCCCCCCTTCGCCTTGGCCAGAAGTGAGGAGCAGACAGGGGAGCGAACAGCCTATTATTTTCTGCAGTTGTTTACTCGTTCTGTAGATGGTGCTTGTTCCCAGGGCTCTGAGCCTCTCTATAATTAAACCCATTTTAATTGTTAGTTAGAAACGTCATTTCGGGGACTTTCCAAGAGTTACCGAGAAAGCCAGCCGAGATAACTATTTCACTACCGAGTCATTCCCAGTCTGGTTTTTTTGCCCGGTCCCTCCTGCCGTCCAGCCACGGCGTGGGGCTGCTCTCAGAGCGGGATTGCAGCAAGCCCGGGGCCGGCAGCCCCTCCGCCAGCACAGCCCTCTGCCCCTGCTGCTTTTGTGTGATTCGCTTGCGCCGTGTGCATTTGTTTTGGAAACTTGGGGTTTAAGGCTGCACATTTCCGCGGATCAAGCGGCAAAGGCTGAAGCCGAGAAGGATTTTTTTTCCAGTGATTTATCTTGGCAAACCCCGACTCCATGGTGGTCTGCCTTGCATTGCCTGAGCTCATGCTCAGCTCAGGAATTTAGCTGCTCACCCCACCTCGTGGCTAAAGTCAGAGCCCTCCGGGCCAGAGTGGGAATTTGTGTGGGCATGAAATCACACCGAGCAGAGGAATGAAAGACTTGGAGCCTTACACCACCCGCCAGAGCCGTGCCAGAACTTTGATAGATGCAAATGAATAAAGATAGGTAAATGAATAAATGAAAGTCAGTTATTAAAGAAGATTACTGGAAAAGTGAATGAATGCAATGCCATGCTCACTAGCCTTCTTGTGTGGGTCAATCCATCCAGGCCCAGCACATTCCAGTTAGGATACTACAGCTGGGCCTGGGAAGCAGGAATAAATGTCCAGAACCTCCCAAGCCCTTCTCAAACTTGTCGTCAGTGCAGGAGCTGCTTTTGGAGCCCTCTCCTTCCCTGGGTCAAATGCAAGCAGATACCAAACTTGTCACAAAATACAGAGGGATAAGATTCTGCATTAAACCCGTGCACACATTTAGCAGAGGAATTAAGAACCACTTTTCTGCACGATAGCTGAAACCAGCCAGAGTAGCCAGAAGGCGGGGAAGAAGAAGGGGGCAGTGAATGAAATTATAAAGGCAGGAGGTTTAAAGGATTACTTTTTCCAACTGCATGTGTGTATAAAACCGTGGACTCATTGGCACATGATGCTGTGGAGGTCAAAAGTATAAACTGGGTCAAAAAAGCAATTCGACAAATTTATGGAGGAAAAGTCCCTGGAAGTTTACTAAAGGCAAAGGCAGACCTCTGTGACAGGTTGCTGGACAATGCACAGCAAAAGTATCACTCTGTCATTCCCGTTTTCTCCCATAAATGTTGACTGCTCTTGGAGGTAAGAGGAGAGCCACAACAGACCTTTGGTCTGATCCGGTTTGGCACTGGGATGTTCCAAAATCAGCACTATCTTGTCCCCGAGCCACTGAGCACGGGTTCACACGCTGGCCTCTGCTAAAGGCTGGAGAACAGTCTCATGGGGTGGCTGCACTCTTTGCCCAGTTTAACTCCCCGTCAGGGTAATAAGAGGTTACTTTAAGCACTGAGTGTAAACTGAATCCAAATGCCAGCTTTGCCACAAATATATATTTGATGATGGTGCAGCTCCCGTAGCAAAAGAACAAGGTTGCTATCTTAAGACACCTGCACTTCCCCTCACCTGGAGCCATTTGGCAGTAGGAAGCCTGCAGATCTGCTTGCGTCAGAGTTACTGAGCAAGAACTTGAGTGCAAAAAAGCCTGAATTGTTGAAAACAAGGTGGGAGTGGGGTGGTTTGGTTTATTCCCCCTCCTACCACTCAGTTAGGGTAGGAAAGGGAAGTGCTTTTGTCATAAGCAATGTTTTCCCCTGTGAGTTTCAGATGAGTTGGGCATTTCACTCCCCGGCTCCCACGGGAATCCTGAGGTAAGCAGACACGTCTTGTCTGCAGTGGTGCTCCAATGTACCGAGGCTGGGAACAGAGGAAGGACAAACCTCCTGACTTTATTTTTGCTGGGAGTGTAAAACGAGCAGAGGCTTTCTGCAATCACTATTCTATATGTATCTTTTGGGTCTGATGCTATTTTTCTTGGCTGTGACCCTGGAGGTGTAGGTGTGGAAGTGCCTTTCTGCTGGTCTCTGCAAGCGGGTGTAGATGTTTCCTCTGTTCCAGGCGCCTCCTCAGACTCTGTGGCCTTTCAGGGGGAGTAGGCAGATGTCAGCGTGGCCTTTCCCCACCTGTCTGTAACTTTTTAATACTTCCTTTTATTTTGGCCTTGCGCTTCTTCCATGGAACATCTCTGGGTAGCCACTGGGAGGTGTAAATGGCTTGAGATGGAAACCACAGCTTGTAGGTGTGCCCTCTGCCAGGCTTTTCTGGCACCCGAGGAAGTCAGGTCTCTGCCTGCTCCCAAGCAAAAGGGATATTACCAGCTGCTTGGTGAGAAAACAAATTCACAGAGATACAGGAAAGTGTGTTAAGGTGGTGGGAAGCAACGGGAGTGAGATTCCTGGCAGCTCGGGTATGTAAACATTCATAAAATAGAGTGTGTGTGCATGTGTGTACTTTGTGGTGGCAGGAAACCCAAGAAGCTAGGTCCATTATTTTTGCTGGAATTGGTAGCAGCCCTACCAGACAAATATTATAAGCCCTTAATCCTCCTGACTTTACACCTGTGAATGACCTAAAGACCATCCAAGGTGATCTGAATTACAGCATATCTTTACTGATTAGTAATGGGGTTTGGGATCTGATTTAGTTGTTCATAAAAAGGGCTTTATGTTTTTCAGTAGCTCAGAGGCTGGGCTACCTCTGGGGGAAGTGAGGGGAAGACAGGAGGTGGAGGTAATGTGTGGCCTCTTCTGAAGTGTCACATGGATGTGACTAGCCTGCCACAAATTTAGCACCGGTGGCACTAACAAGACACTGCAGTGGAAAAAGCAGAGATGTCCTTTTAAGCAGACGCAGGGTAAGGAAATTGGCTGAAGCTAATGGATCTAAGTTATAATTTCCAGTGAAAATACTAATGCAATTAATGTATTTCCACACAGCAGGACAGCAAGCCCATGCAAGTGTTTAGCTGTTTGTCATGAGTGCTCAGGAGGCTGGGCTAACCATGTCCTAGGGTCTGTCCAGCTGCATCCAGACACATGCAGCCTGTGCTGAGGGTGGGAGCAGGGCTGAGACACACTCTGGTGTGGCAATAGGTTTGAGGGGCCGGAGGAAAAGAGCACCACCAGGACCAGCTGCTGCATGGTTGTGGAAAGTGAAGGTGCCCAACAAGGAACATCTGCTTCTCTGCCTGTGACCTGGGTGTGGGGCTGTTACTTTACCCCAGCTCCATGGCAGGGCAGTCCCTAGCTGGGGTCTGAACATCCTGTCTGGACACGGGGACAAGCAGGAAAGTTCAGCAGCCCGCTCACACAGCATCACAGATCTCCCTGCTGCCCACTTCCTGCTGGCACCCACCACCTCCTGCAAAGAAATCTCCCTCTTCTTAGGGGTGTGCCTGTTCTCAGTGAAGTTACAAACCCTCTAGGGCAAGGCGCAAGACTTGTCTGATCTCCTCCCTGAACATGCCGCAAGTGCGCGAAGCTAAAGAAGGGATTTCCATCCTGCCAGGGTGGTAATGGGAGCTGAGGAAGTGCCCAGCCTGGCATGGAACAAGATGTGTTTCTCATCAGTGGTGAAGCAGAGCCATGAAGATGCTGTTGGGGAGGCTGGTATTTTATCCTGCTGCAGGTCCCCAGAGCAGCACCCCTTCCCCTCCCTATGGAGAGCCCACATCCATAGGACAGCCAGGTGCCAGCATCCTCTTTCCTCCAGGTCTCAGCCGGGCACAGGGTGTTCCTGGGGTGTCCAGCATTCCTGCTGGGCCCAACCTCAGGAGCAGATTATGGTGTACAGCAAGGGCGCAGCTTCAAATAGGTGCCCTTAACCTGGCATCATCTGCACAGGGCTCTGTGCCTGCCAGGGCAGAGGGAAGTCAAATATATCTCACCTCAATCAATTGTTGTTCAGGTTAAGGGAAGTGCCAGAAGCTTCAAAGAGGCTGTTGGCAGTTTCCAGAAAAAAAGAAGCAAGTGACACCTGCTGCACATCAAAACAGCAATTGCCCTTGTATCAATAAGATGGTTAATGCATGTAGCAAGTGGTCAGGGACATGGAAAGGCATAGATCTCAGAAACCAGGACAAATTCACTTTTTTCAAATCCTACGGCGATGGTCCCAAGCTGATACACAGCAAGATGATAACACAGCACAGTGATTTCTGTTAGCCTTTGCCTGTTTCCAGCCACAGCAGTCCTGGCTGCTGATTATTCAGCAGACATTAACCAGTGGAATGTTTCCATGATTTCTTTCTCAAAAAAAAAAAATTGCTGGGACTAAATGCTTTCATCTTTTTATTTTCTTTTTTGAGAAAGTCTAAGACAACTTGGGAGCCTCTCAGATCATGACATTTATATGACATGCAGTGCTGGTGTCAGAAGGTGCTGCTTGCTGTGCTGGTGGCCTCTTGCCTCCAACAGGCTCAGCTGTAACCCTCTAAAAAATATCATTTTGTTCTTTCACAGTGGAGCTTGTCATAACCTTATTTCCAAACACATGGGTTGCACTCCACACATCTTACAGCTCCATGAGATATTTGCATTAGGGAGGCAGCTTGCTTTCCCGCCTATCCCGTTCCATCAAAACACACTTTTAGCACCAGGCAGGAAGCCAAGGTCAAGTCTCCTTTTCTTTTTCATTTTTGTTTCTCCTGCCTGTTCTGAATACATTTTAATACAAACTTCAGCTCCATTATTATATCTTTTCCCACAAGACTGTTGCCTCATTCAGACCTCAGCAGGGAACATGCTTTCATCTCTGCCAGCTGGGCATGGCTGGAGAACCCTATACCCATACAAGCTCCAAGGGGGAGGACACGGAGGTGAGGCTTTATAGATTCCCGTGCACAGAGGGCAGAGGAGTTTGGTTAGGTCCAAATCTGGTAGGGCATTTCCAGAGAGCCTCTCCCACTGCCTCCTCTGTCAGGCCAGTAATGAAGAATGTCAATGACGATGGGATTCCTCTCATCTGTTTTTAAGTGCCTAAAAGTTAGGGTTTTAAACCTAATTAGTTGGATAGGCTTCCTGCACAGTCAATGGAGACAAATAGGCACCTCAAGTGTATGATTCATTTCAAACGTATCTTGGCGTTTATCTTGAGAAGGGCTGACTCACCTGACAGCCAAGCACCCGCTTCTCTTCTGTGACGGTAAAGGCAGATTGGCAACTTGCTTGGATTTGACAACTACATTTTGGGTGTCTCAAGCTGGGCAAGGTGAGTCCTACTCCCAGCTGTGGTAGTGGCTATGGAAAGCATCATCACTTTGCTGCTCTGGCTTGCCCCCCTCCCACCCTGTTTCCCACAGAAGGTCCATTTCCAACCCTGCCCAAGCAGGGCTGGGTCTTAGTCTGTCCAAATCACATTATCAGCCCTTATCACATTATCAGACCAAGTTAAATATTTATAAAGCACCTGGGGGCAGGGTCCACATCTTTCTTCATTTTGTATACTCCCTCGAGGAGCAAAGCCCCTATGCTGGTTTGCAACCCTTTGCAGGCTGGTGCAATACAGCACCATGAGTCCCTGTGCCAATCTGCAGGTCTTGACAAAATGCAGCTGGGAATGCAGAAAGACCTCATGGACATTGGGAAATAGGCAGGAGTGAATCATAAGAGTCAGGAGAAGCAACTAATGTGTGGGAAAAAGGCAAATGTGCTACCTCGGCACAAACATACAATAAGGAAGTATGTAATAATAACTATTGTTATTGTAATACGGCCTGGGTGAGCATTTGGGAAAAAGATATCTAATAACTGACAAGCGACGTGGCTCGGTTTGTTTTGATCTGAAATTCAAACAATGGTTGTGTTTATAAGGCAATAATACGCAGGGCACTGGCACCACACCAACTATGCACTCCCCAAGTTGGGTTTATATAGGTCATGCCAAACAAATAATAGTGTTCTTCAATATAATTACTGATTCATTACAGAAAGAGAATGTAATTGAGTCTGTTTGGATTTCAGGGAGGCGTTAGATATGGTAAATCATACATTTGAACTCAGATTGGGAAACTTTGTGTGCTCGCCAATTCTGCTCATCCAGGAGTCAGTGATAAAATTCCCCCTGCAGCCTGCTTCAGCAGCATGGGAGCCTTCCCTCAGGCTTCAGCAGTTGCTCATGCTCCTGCTGCCCTTTGCAGACTCTTTCAGTGCCCTCTGAAGCACTTCACAGGTAAAATGGGAAACTAAACTAATGCTAGAGCAAGACCCGGATCCAAATATGCTGGACATGGCTCTTACCTCAGGCAATTGCACCCACCCCTTGATCCTGGGGGCATCCTGGCCCCTCCACTTCTGAACCTCCTGGTCCATGGCCCACTTCTGGGCATGTCTTTTGACACACATCATCTCAGTGTTACTGCAGGGGAAAGCAGCAAAAGGCAGAGGATGGGATGGCCTGGCAGTGCCCACCAGCTCCCTGGACAAGGACACCCCAACTTAATTGGCACATTTAGCCCCAGGAGAGTTAAACTGTGTTGTTCTCGTGCTGGGATGAGGGTGGGGTTGGGCAGTGGTGGGGCCATGCTGCCCCACCCAGCATGGCAAGCAGGTGCTACCAGCACTCAGCATTAAAGGCCAAGAGCTGGGCTCTGAAGGTGACAGAGGACCAGGGCTGCTGCTCTGGTGCCTTTGAATAGTTTGCCACATGCCATTCCCTGGGGCATGGTGGACTGGCATTTCAGCTGCAGTACTTTGTTTTCCCTGGGGAGACCTGGGCAGTCCTACACCAGTCTGAGGTGTTTCCTGCTGGCCTCTGCCCTGTATGGACCCTGCACAGCACACAGGGACGGATGATGGTGCCCAGAGTAGTGTCCTCAACAGCCAGCACAGCTGCCAGTACCAGTGATGGGGCACTGTCTGTGTGACACCTGGACTCAAGGGGTTACCCAGGAAAACACGAGGTGTTGTGGCACAGCCTTGGAGTCAGCACCCCTCATGTCCATCACTAGTCCTGCCGCTGCTCCCCACAGTACAAAGGGAATCTCCTTTGTAGGAAGCTTCCTCCCTCCTGCCCTGCCCCAGGGAGCAGCTGCCTTTTAAAGAAAGGCCAGATAGGTCAGAATATGAGGCTTCCAGAAAAATGGGGATGGTGCCAGTCACACTGGTGGACCAGCACCCAGCAGAAGGAGCACTGATAGAGCACTAGACCCACAGTCAGTTGACTTCTGTGAGCGTCTGAAGAAGTTCATTAGGAACAAGTAGGGACCATAGTTAGTAATTAATGATTTTAAAAGGTTTTTTGATAAAGGCCTTTCCAAGAATGAAACAATCTTGGCAGCCATGGTATGAAAAGTCCTGTCATGGATTGAAAATTGAGTCAGAGCTGACAGAATGGGGGGAAAATCTATTAAAAGTAAAAGGCCAGTGTTCCAGTTGGGGAAGAAAAGTTTACTGGGTGGAAGGGGATGGTGGGACCATGCCTGGCAGAGATGAAAGCAGCCCTCTGAATACTATTACAAAAATCAGTGAAGGGGGAAGAAGGATTAAAAGGCAACAGCATTTGCTGCCAACAGAGAACCATGCATAATAAATGCAGCAAGTCTTGGCAGGACTGGGAGGAACTCCAGAAGATTCTAACTAAACTTGGAAACCAAACCACCATGACGGAGAAAGTTCAGTGCACGCAAATGCCAAAGCAAGCTGTTTTAGAAGAAATTGGGCAAGCCTCTTACTCTGAATTAGAAGTTGTCTTGTGGGGGTCAGCAGCGGACAGGGGACTGTTCAAGCATCACACATAAGAGACCTGCACCATGGGTCAGCATGAAAACATGTCATCATATAACCTGGGTTCCCATCACAGTCCATGCCCACTTGCCCACTGTGAAGCAGCACCTAAAGAAACACTGTAAGATGGACTGTGCTGAGTCAAGATCAAAAGTCCACCAAAGGCAGCATGGAAAAATAGAAACAGGATCAAATGCAGAGCTGGATGGGGGACTTTTTCTGTGAAGGGTGGTTGAGGAATATATTATTTCATTTGCAACAGGGATGAGGAAGGCTACAAAATAATAGTTCCCTTTAGCAACAACTGGCAGATGCTTTCAGTTTATTTGTGCTCTACAAGTTGAAAAGAGAGATGTAAAAGTGCTTTTAGAAATAGTTGCAAGGAAGTTTGTGCTTTGCCACTGGGCTGCCTCTCAGTCCTGTTCCTGGCTGGATGCGATCTGCTGATAAGCTTGTACCTGGCCTGAACTCAGCTGCCTGTGCGTGCCAAGCCACCTGGAGCAGTGTACCCGCTCAGGATAGGCTGCCGATGCCCACTTCTGCACAGGCTGCATGCAACTGCCTTGTGGGCAACCTCCAGCCCTGGGCAGAAGCTGCTGAAGCTGTGCCTGTGCACTTGCACCCTGCCTCTATCAGTGTCCGGCTGTCACAGAGTGGGGACTACACTGCAGGAACAAATGTGGTCCCTGGCAGGGTGTGGTGACACCAAGAGCAGTAAGAAATGGAAGCGGGGTCTGTTTGTAAATAATTTACTAGTACGACCTAAATGCTACCAGGCTCTTGTTTATTTTTATGAAGTTACTAAAGAATCATGCTAATTCTGAAACAAGTTTGGGGGACCAGAGGCTGAGAAGTGACATAGAACAAAGGCATCTGTCCCGACTGTGTGGCAAGGCAGCCAGGCTGGGAGGGGACAGATGCCTTCTGAATTTCCAACTTTTTCCTGCATGCAGAAACCTTTGTGGAGAAACCAGAGAGGGAGAAACGCCACACATTCTACAGGTGGCTGCATCAGATAGGTGGGAGCTTTGCCACATGCTCTGTGGATGACCAGGGAGGGGAAATCGTTTGCTGGACGATGTTTGTCACTATTTCAGTCAGGGTTTCTGAGTGCCCCCAGCTGCCAGTGCTGTGCTGGGGCCATGGGTCCACACAGATGTAGGCTTTTGGCTGAGAAACAAAAGCAAAGCCTGGACTTACTGTCATCAAAGAGGAGCTAATTTTGCTCCTGACAAGAGCAGAGACACTGGGCCTGCTGTGCAGTGCAGGCAGTGAGTGCTGAGGGGACGACGTGATGCCCTGCTCCACAGCACAGTTTCCTCAGTGTTGTGAAGCCCAGGCAGCCTTGAAGATCCACAGCAGGATGCTTCCTCCTCACCTCCTTACCAATCCTTTGCTTTCTGTGAGGGGATAAAAGGTATTGCAGACACATGAGACATTGATTGCTAGCTACTGGGGCTGAAAAAAGAGATTTCTCCTAATTTCCTACTTTTTTTTTTCTATAAATCTTTATTCCATACATCATGTGGTAATAAGAGAACCTAATTTTCAGCTAAGAAAAGCATGCTGTTCATGTTAGCTAGCAGAGGGAAAAACACGAAAACTCTGAAGTGTGAGTCAAAGACTAGAGTCAAAAGCAAACGTACAGAATTCAACATTACTGGTTTTATTTGTTCTCAGTTATGTTCTTTAGGTGACTGGCAGTATTTTGGAACCTGTCTGTCAAGCATTTGGGATTAGTTCTCTTGGAAGGGCAAGGATGTGAGCCCTCTAGTGCCACTTGGGAAATGCCAGGATACTAGCCCACAGCTCTGCAGGGGGAGGTGTTACTTGGCAAGTACCAAGACCTTAATCAGAAATTTGGGACCGCCTCAGATGGCCACTAATTGTTACTGAAGTCAGCAGTTGGTTGGCCCACCAGTACAATGCCAGGATGCTGTGCAAGCTTGTGCACGTCCTCCCAAGCTCAGATGTGTTTGAGATGTGCAGCTCAAAGATGACCAGTCTGTTACCTCTAATATTGTCGATGGATAAGAACCCTACAGGTTCAAGCTGTGGTGGATATGACAGTGCCTGTTGCAACTGGAGCTGTTCCAAAATGCAGATCAGAATTTCAAAGTGTCACTAAAATGCTGAAGACCCATTGAGGAGCAGGGGTGGGGGTGGTGGGGTAAAGGCTGTCTTAGTGGAACTGTTCATAAGAGGTAGTCTGCTGATAAAGGGAGCATCCTACACTATAAGCAGAATGAAAAGCAGCAGCAAAAATCAGTAATGCACCAAAAGATAATTGGATTGTTCAGTCCAATAAAATAGGTGTGCTGGTGAATTAATATGCCAGTCTAATCCACATTGCCTGAAGCAGTCGAACCCTCAGCTACAAAGCTCATCCCAGGAGGAAGATTGTTGCAATGATGATGCTATGGAGAGGGGTAGCTCTGTCTCATAGCTGGACTGTGTATGTGTATGACCAGTTTGCATTTGTGAAGTCCATACGTTTCACAGTATCACAGAATCATTAAGGTTGGAAAAGACCTCCAAGATTACTGAGTCCAGCCTTTGACCGAACACTACCATGTCAACCAAGCCATAGCATTAGGTTCTACATCCACTCATTTCTTGAATGATTCCAGGGAAGGTGACTCCACAACCTCCCTGGGCAGTTCATTCCAATGCTTGACAACCCTTTCAGTGAAGAAATTCTTCCTGACGTCCAACCTGAACCTCCCATGGTGCAGCTTGAGTCCATTTCCTCTTGTGCTATTGTTGCCTGGGGGAAGAGACCAACCCCCACCTGGCTACAGCCTCCTTTCAGGTGGTTGTAGAGAGTAATAACATCTTCCCTGAGCTTCCTTTTCTCCAGGCTGAACACCCCCAGCTCCCTCAGCTGCTCCTCAACAGGACTCACTCTCCAGACCCCTCACCAGCTCCACTGCCCCTCTCTGGACCCACTCCAACACCTCAATGTCTTTCTTGTACTGATGGGCTCAGAACAGAACACAGGATTTGAGGTGCAGCATCACCAGTGCCAAGTACAGGGGGACAATCACTGCCCTGGTCCTGCTGGCCACACTGTTCCTGATACAGACCAGGATGCCATTGGCTTTCTTGGCCACCTGGGCACATGCTGGCTCATGTTCAACCATCTGTTGACCAGCACCTCCAGGTCCTTTTCTGCTGAGCAGCTTTTCCAGCCACTCTTCCCCTAGCTGGGTTTGTTGTGATCCAAGTGCATGACCCAGCACTTTGCCTTAATGAACTTCATACCATTGGCCTCTGCCAATGATCCAGCCTGCCCAAATCCCTCTGTGCATCCTCTCTTCTATACCAGAAAAAGTAAACAGTAAGTGTTTCTGGGCATGTATTAGAAGAGTGTGCATATTTGTGTGTGCTTGTGCTGGCTTAAGGAACTGTGTATGTGTATAAGAACAAGTGACAGTGAACACATAGCAAGACACCGAGTGGCCGTCACCCATCTGCATGTGAGCACTCGGAACTGTGGCAGAAACAGCGTGTGCTATGACAGGGAGCAGGGGTGGGCAGGGCAGTGTGAGCACTCATTCACTGTGAGAGCTCCCGGAGTGGCTCTGCCGAACGTGGGGAGTGTGGGTCTGCACTGACAGCAGGGCAGAGGAGCAGTGCTGTGGGCACAGGCACCCGTGCGCACGGGAAGGGAGCAGAACAGGGCGCGTGGCACTGCAGTGCTGGAGGGGAGATGAAGGAAGGCTTTTTCCCAACTGTTTATACAACAGGGTTTGACTCAGCAAAGAATTAACATGGTAAAGAAAAATCTAGAATTGCTCCTGCCAGCTACAAGCAGAGTGATCAGCATACACAGGATGTGGTAAGAGCTAAAGGTGTCCCGTTATTAACTTCACTTTTATTTCAAGGGGATTCACTTCTCTGTTCTGGTTCCCATTTGGGAAGTGAAACCTAAGGTCATGGTACCATCACAAAAGAAATACTGGTCACAGCTCATTTGTTTTTCTGCTTTATTATTATCTTTTAAAAGGTTACTTTGCTTTTCCTTGAATGGAATTTATTGAAATTGCTGGTAACACATGAAGCCCTCACTCTCTGTTTCTCTCCTGACGAATTATCTCATTTGCTGTCATCTGAAACTGTTGACTCTGAGGGGAGTGTTTACACCTCACAGTATGCTGCAACCCAGAGCAGAGGGGAAAACGCGAGTTCCTCCTAAGCACATCCAGAGCCTGTGCACTGCTCACAAGGTGCTTTGTAAACATTTATTCATTCTTGTACACATGCCCCCTTCCCTCCCCCATCAGGTGAGGAAATATTATTGTCACCATTTCACAGATGGAAGAAGTGAATGCAGATAGGTCTGGTGACTCACCCACAACCACTGAGGCTGATTTAGAGCTGAGGCGTTAAGCTCCCAGCCACCTAATTTAACCCAGCAGGTCACGTTCCCACCCAGGCCTGACAATATAGGTAGTGCCAGCTCCATCTACCTGCCACCCACTTGTCCTGTGAAGCAGTAACACTCATCTCCACGTTTGCAGAATGAGATCAGATTGCTGTGGCTTACTCCATGCGGTGTTGTCATCGCAGCGCGATATATCATTATGATATCATGATGTTATTATGCCTGAAACTAACGCAAGGCCATGCACAGAACACAGGTAGGCAGTTGAAAATCAGCGATAATGTGCTCCTCCACCACATCACAGGCACACACCCTGTACCAGGGTGTTGGTTGATTCCACCACACTGCAAGGATCTGCAAGCAATCTGCGTGCTGGGCAGGGTCTCTCCACCTTCTCTTGTGGGGCCTGGGTTAATTTCTGCCTGTACAGTCCTGGTGCAAATGTCTGAGGGAGGAAAGATGGCTCTGTGAGGAGATGGAAGTAAAATGTTTGCCTCTCAAGTGGAAATGGCTCTCAAAGCACAGTGTCAAGAGATAAAGATCATGGCCCCAGTTCTTTGTGAGAGTAGTTGTTTTTAAGTGCTGAGCACTTACTGGAAACTAAGCCTCCTAAAAGTGGTTCACTAGAAGCAATGGGAAACAACCTTCAGTGTCTCATCACAGCTGAACATCCAGGGCCACACGTTGCCACTGCTGTTTGCTTTTGCTTTGCTATTTAAAATCCTCACCTATGTTGTTACCCTCTCCCACACAGAATCAAGAACAACAATAAAAAAAACCAGCTCCTTATCATCTTCCTTTGCTTTTCACACTGTTTACACAGGGCATGATTTCACTCATGCCCAGCTCATCACAGACGACTCAGATTAGTCAGTTCCACTTTCTGAGACTGGCTGGTCTGACTGGCTGGGGCTCGGGCCCCACGAGATGCTGCTGCACCCAGCTTCATGCTACTGAAGGGAAGGTCAGCTTTGTCTGTGTGAATCTTAACTTCCATTTTAAAATAATACACTTGCTGCTTTCATCTTTGGAATATAACCTTTGCAATATGTCATTCCAGTGAATCTGGTGTTGCTTTTTGCCTTGTCACATGCAAAACTTGTTTCCATCGCCACGACGAAATTTGCAGAAAGATCTGTCTTGATTTCTGTGGTCTTTGGACCTGTCTTTCAGGGCCTGGTACTGTACCTGCTGAGAGCAATGGCAAAATGTCCACAGATTTCAAGGTGTGAGAGATTAAGGGTCTCAAAAGTACTTCAGAGTGGGAAGGGAATGCATTTGAGTGTCAGGACTGTTCAGAGGCCACTCTACATCTCTTTTAACCATTATGTGTGGGTTTGAGGTGTACTGTGACTTTGTAGGGAAATGGGTGAGTCTTGAGCATCCAGAAGGAAGATGGGTAGTTCTTCCTCTGGCCCTCCTTTAGGGACTAAGTGCCAGCCATACTGTGCCAGAGACATGAGTTGTAGAGAGTCAGGACAACACCTTTCTGGGCTGTTGTCTCCTGAGTTGAGGTTTCTTTTCCTGTCTGAGGGTTACATGTGAGTTTTCCTCTGAGGGCAGAGCAACCAGTGGCAGAAGAGCTTGGGCTGGCATGTGGAAGAGCCTCAAGTCAGCACTGTTCATCCACAGAAACAGAAGATCCATTGTTGAACTGGCTGAAAGTTAATCTCTTAGTTAAAATATTACTGGGGTCTACTTGCTCTTACCCTTCCACAGTGCAAGGGGCAAGGGGCTCAGTAGGTCAGCTGGCCAGTGACAGCAACTGCAGGGACCCGGTCAAGGCCCAGAGTGTGACCTGTGCCTCCTTGCTTAGATCCTTTTCCACAGTTCATGTAGTTCTTTTACAGCCCCTGTTCATGCTTCAGTGTGTTTTGTGCTAAACACAACAAAGCAAGAACCCTGCAGAGAAGAAAGGCCAGGCCAAAGCTAGGTATGGTCGGCACATCAGCCATCCTGCAGTAACAGAGTGTGCAGCATGCCAGGCAGGGCAGCCTCAGCACCACTGAGACAGGAAACTCCAGTCCTTAGAACAGTGCAAAACACAGTGCCTAAATTTCAGGGGTTCCCAATAGGGAAGGCAGCTGTGCCAGCTGTGAGAGACAAATAAAATGACTAGTTGAGGAGTCACAAACTCAGGGCAAACACCCAGGTAATACCCTACCTTCTTCTAAGTGGCATAAGTCAACACCCAGTGGCACAAGTAATCAGAGCTCTGAACAGCAAGGGGCTTGTTTGTTGCCAGTGTTGCTGCCGTGCCTACCCCAGCCACAGACCCCTGCTCCCAGACCTAATCCACCAAGACAGCAAGTTACAGTTTTGCTGGCCAAAAATTTTCTAAATGGGAACAGGGAGCAATCCTCACTATCTCTTGCAGGTTCCAGCTCAGCAGTGTGTGCTACACCCATTCATCTAAATGCAGAATTATTTCTGAAACTAATGATACGGCTTTAAATGCCATCACACAACTAATTTATTTCCCCACTGTCCCAAAGTGCTTCCCAGGTGCTGAAAAGCTTAGCTGCCAAAATCTTCATGGCCTTTGTTGTCAACCTCAGCAAGACAGCTCTGCATTGCACCATCTTTCCTATTCATGTTGGGTTTCAGCCCTTAATGTGCCAAGCCTCAAAGTCCCCAGCGGGGAAGGGGGGGGGCGGTGTGCTGTTCTCTCAACACAGCTGAGGAGAAGCAACTTCTCCCTGTTCACAGAGGAAGTGGGTGCTGGAGCACAACCTTCAGCTGTTGCCTCCTGTCTTTAATGCATGTCTTCCGAGCAATGTGCTGTGCCTTTATGTCAGTGGAGCTGCACAAATGTGAGCTAGGTATGATACCACACTACAGCACACTGGCTGTGCTGCAGGCACAAGGTCATTCCACCCTTGGGAAGGGGAGGGAGGGAGGACCCGGGTGTACGTACACACACATGAGCACACCTTGGTGGCTGTGTGTAAACACGTGTACCCATGGAGTTTCCATTTGGAGATGTGCTCCATGTGGCACGTATCTGTTCAGGCAGAAAAACTTCACTGCCCCACTTCCTGCAGCAGAATCCTTTCTTGTTTGTTCTCTCTTGGGTTCTGGAGTTACTTCTGGTTTACAAAAATATCACCACAGGGCAGCCTTCCTGATAGGTGGAATAGTTTCCCCTTGAGAAGAAGCTGGTGGAAATCCCCTCTCTTGAGACATTTTTAACTTTGCCAGAAAACGTACAGTGGGAGTGACTGCTTTAACTAGTGAGCTGACTGGGATGAGCTAATGGGTTTTTCCATATCTGGTGTTTAGTTCCAAGGATTTCCATGAATTGCTGTCAGGACAGAAGAAGGCAACAGATTGCAACTGTGGGATCTGCTGTTTCAGCTCCACTGACACGTCATTCCCCCAGGACACCCAGTGACCTGGTTAATCTAGTTCTTTGCTTCTGACTTCTCGTAAATGATTTATCAACTGGCGTGGATCCCTGTTTGCTTAAGGAGGCGTGTGACGACCTCTAGCAGACCGGCTGCACTGAGCTACAGCCCACATTTGGCACCCAGCTGCTGGTCCTAGCTCGTGACCCTTGGCACAGGGAGCAGGAGGACAGGGCTCTGGCAGAGTCCGATGGCAAGGACTCCTGCAGGGAGCTGTGGGTGGTGTTTACAGGGTTTTGTGGAGAGCCCCGGTGACTAAGCCATCAGCTCGTCAGGGAAGGCGCTTGCAGACCTGCCTCGGCCTGCCCTGACCCCCATGGTGTGTAGGTCCTGGCTGGGAGGCTGGCTGTGATTGCTGGGTACAGACTGCAGGGTGCAAATCCTGGGAGGCATCAGCTGCTGCACGAGCACCAGCACCACCAGTACAGGGTCCATCTATGCCAGAGAAAAAATACCATGAATGTTCACCACCTTGTCCATCCTCAGTGATGACAGCGGTATCCGAACCAGTTGCAGCTCTGGAGTTCTTTGTCATGCACATGCATAGGTCAATACCCACGTCACCACACACAAAACACTACAGCTAAACACAAGACTGTACAGATCTAAACTCAAGTGCTCAAGCCAGGGAGATGAGGGATGATCCTGCAAGCTTTACATCCTGCCTAGGGCTGGCTCAGGGGAGTGTGGAAAGAGATCAGATACCACAAATCAGGCATTCCCCTAAATGCTGTCTATGGGCAACTCCCTGCCTTTCCTCCAGGCCAGTTATTGCCGCTTCCTGCTCTGATTGTTTCAAATCTGGTTATCTTGAGCTATGCCTGTTCTGGCAAATATGGTGTAGCAGAGGGGAGGTCCTGCTCCCATCAATGCTGTATGCATGCCACAGATCACAGAGATTAGCATGGGAGGAGCAGCTCAGATGAGCTGCTTGAGGCAGGCATTGGGAAGCTTGCAACAGAGCTGTGTAATGTTTGGAAATATAAAACTGTTTAACAAAACCTTCATTGTGGAAGATACAAGGCCATACGGAATTTTCAGATGACTGGAAGCTGTTTCACAAGGGCAGCACCCAGCAGAAGGGGAAGTTGGGGAAGCCTACTCCAGCACCAGCCTGGACAGCCCTGCTCCCAAAAGGCACAGTGTCACACCACCCTAGGGCCACACATCATCAGGGAGGGCTGGCTCAGGCTGCGGTGAGGAACCTGCAGCCACATGTTGGCAAAAGCATGGGGTGTGTTTTCTTCTCATACAAGGGTGGATCTGGAGCAGCTTTCAGCTTTCCTGGCACCTGAGAAGTGAGGGTTTTTTGTTTATAGCCCACGAGGATGGAGGGTGCAGCTCCTGTTCCCTGTTTTGGTGACACACCACCAGCTTCCTTGCCTTGTGCCTCAACAGGAACCTCTCTGTTCACACATGACAGGCTCCCACTCTACACCTTGTAAAGCACCCCAGCATCACAGAAGGACTGACAGCTGGTGGGATGTGTGAGGGCTGTTCCACCTCACCAGGAGCAGTCAGAGCTACCCTGTGACTCAAAACGCAAAACCACGTTCCCAAAAACATATTCAGTCTAGGCTGAGCCAACATGCCCTATGATAATCCCAGTCACAGAGCAGAGAAACAGAACAGGGAAAGAAAGAAAGGCTAGCAAATTGTCCCAAATTATACTTCCAACCTTTAAATATGGGTGGAGGTACTGTAGGTAAAACCTTCAGTGTGAATTCCCAAGCGTTGATAGGTATTTATATGGGTAACTGAGGGCTCAGTCTTAGTTTCAAGCCCAAACTCACTGTTCATACCACCTTTTCCATACACTGACTTACTCTCCAAACAGCAGAAAAGATCCTGATCCGCGTAGAAATTATGTCCTTAACAGCAGCACAAGTACTCCAGGCTCAAACCTCTTGGCTTTGCAAACTCAAACAGGTTTGCTCAGGACAGCACAGGTGTAGAGTGATGCAAGTGCAAAACTCCCCAAAAGCATTCCTCTGTCCCTAGGGCAATGAAACAAGAGCTGAGTTTTCTCATTGAACTCTTTTGTTGCAGTGGCACATTAAAAAGAGCACCCAGTCTTTGGTAGTGCTGGGATTGGAACCTGCTTCCTCTCATCTCCAGTCTCCCAGACTGGGAGAAAGATTTCTTCCAGGTGCCTGGCCGTGTTCTAGCCCTGGCAACATAAGGCCATTTTCTGGTCCATTCTCTGTCTATTCCAAAAGGGTCTTATTTTGCGTTTTTTTACTACAACCAAACCATTTTATTGAGCTATTCTGGTGTTGCTGTGCTAAAATCACCCACCTGGCAGAGCAAGACAGAGAGGTCACATACCTCTCAGCTGGTTTTACTGTAAGAGATCCTACCACGATGCTCTGGCCAAGGTTACAGCTTCCTGCCATGCAGTCAAGGCATCCTCCTTTACCACTAATCTCCTGAGAAGACTGGCTCAGAGTTAAGAGGCAGCAGATCCCAGTGTCCACTGCTGATGAGGCTCACATGAAATCTACTGGCAAGATTTAACAAAGCTGCATGCAGAAGGGAAGAGTTATGGATGTATAGAAGTTAAGGGAATAATAACCTGCTTTTCTTGGACCTGGTCCAGTATTCACTAAAGGGATTTCCATGAGCATTAGCAGGATTCAAATCAGACCATAAATTTCTTGCAAAATTTCTTTTGCTTTATTAAAGCAGAAGAAAACCCCAAACAACCAAACTAAAAAACTATCTTAAAAGTAGTTTCCCCTTTTTCTCATATATTTATTCTCCTTTACGCTTCTTGGCACTGGGCAAAGTATATCCCCTCTGACAAGCCCGTGATCTGAGAACTTCCGATAACATGAGAAATGCATTCCTGAGCCCCCCAGCTTTGCTGGCCCTGCAGAACAACTGCCTCAGCCCTGCTCCACTTCCAGGCCCGTCACTCGTACCAGGCACTGGCACACGAGAATTACACACCAAGAGGACATTCTTTCTGTCCTATTATCGCCTTCCCAAACTACCAATTAAAAAATGTCACATTTCTGTACCCTGTGGATGTCATCTGCCCTGTTTGCACACTTTGTTCTTGCAGGGTTTTGACACGCACTTGCCATGAATCGTTTGAGAAGTAGTGCTGCAGGAGTCAAGGCACTTGAAGATGCTGTCATAGTGTCTAATTGGATTTCAAAAGGGCACTGCTCCTGCTGCCTTTTGATGTCAGTGCAGGTTGGGCAACTATACCCCAGTCCCCATCTCTAGGTACTGAACACCTTTCAAGTCTGGGTAACAGTCTCACTCCACTCTTAGAATACAGCACTTAGCTGTCAGGGTGTTAGGAAGCAAGAAGTGATGATTGTGAGTTTTCAGGAAATATAGAAATTTCCAACTAAGTTAACTAAGTAAATTTTAATCAGAAAGACAATTTATTAACATTTTCTGCTAACAGCCAGCTTTGTAGATTCCCATGATTCCTACTACCAACATCTCTACTATGGAAATATTTATGACCCTTCTCCTTCAAAAGACTGGGTTTTATCTCATATAAAATAGAGCATGAAGGTACATCTGTCAATGTTAGTGATGTTAACTCTCCCTTTTTGTCCCTATGCTACAAAAAGAATAGAAGGATTCAAACCTTAAAATGGAATCACAGAGAGTTGCAGCAGCTGTAAACCATTAAATGTTTGGCTGTAGTTTTTTACTGAAACAATTAAAGCAATTTACTGTACAGGTAGCTCTGGCAAAGTGGGGTTTAGATTCTTGTTAGGTTCACAGCCCTATAATCCCCAGAGGTCAAGTACAATGTGCTGAGGAGACTGGCTGTACCCCCAGGAGAGCTGCCAGTGCATCAGGCAGAGCACAAACCAAGCGTGTGCGAGTGTGAGGCCTAATGGAGCTGCTATCGCTCTGATTTCCAGAGAGAAAAAACCCAGAAGAGTTTGTTTGAATGCAGGCTTGACTGCCGTAGGTTTGGGTATGAAGTGCCGAGTGTGAGGCCTGTGTTTATGGCCCCTTTTTGAGAGGAAGGCGTTCCCGTCTCTCAGCATGCCGGGGGGGAAGCAATAGCGCTGCCATCTAGAGGCCAAGGCGACCTTCCAGCACATTCCCTGGGACAGCAGGGCACTGCCGGTCACCTGCTCTCCTCACTGCCTACGAATAAAGGATTCCCCATTCTAAATAAAATTGCCACGCTACAAAGCTTTTCTCCATCCACATCTCTCATTCAAGAATTGCATATGCTGCCTTAATCAATCCAGCTTAAGAACAGCCGATACAGAACATTGATGCATCTGCCACGGGGATGAAGGCCATTATGAAAAATGAGATAGAAAGCAGAATCCTGCAGAAATACTTGAGAGGCTCCGAGGAGCTCCAGGTTTCTGGGAATGGTGTTTAATGTGTGGTATAGAAAGATTTTTAGCAGAAAGACTTGAGCATGGGACAGGGTTTGTGTTGCCTATTAGGCACATCAAGCTCTATAGCCAGAGTAAGCATGATTTTCATCTGCTCATCCCGTTGCTACTCCTCACTACTGACAGGCTTTGGAAGAGTTTGCTCTGGGAATGCCCCAGAAGTGTATCCGGTTTGGCTCAGAATGTGCTTTTCTCCCATCCCTACAGCGATCTCATTCCTGTCTGACACTAAGGTGGGGGGCCAGGTCTGCTGAGACCAGCAGCGAGCTCTGGGTGCCCAGGCCTGGACACTGTCCTACCCAACCTGTTCCTAAACTGAACACTGCAACTCAAACTCATCTGAACCCCTGGCAACTGGAGCCAGTCTGTAACGTCTTGGTGGTTATAGCCTGTTCAGAAAAGTAGTATCATAGCTGTTGCTTCTTTCCCATGGCTGCTCCTCTACTTTGCTGCCTCATCTTCTCTCTCATCTGGCTTAGGAATGGCCTCTCCCCCATGCATTTCCCTACAGCAGGCGTAGGAGTCATTTAGTACTGACAAATGTTAAAGGGAAACAGGCAGAGGACTCTCATGGCAGCCTACTGCTCTCCAGAGTGCCCCATGCTAATCTGAGGTGTGTTAAAACCTGCCACCTCCACATACCTCGAGAACACAAGGAGATTGGAGTAGGAAGGTGAGGGTTGCACGGCAATGATACCCTGATCTTGCAGCTGGAGAAGTTCAACCAAAGGCCCTCACAAAGCACTTCAGTTTTGCTTGCACGCTGCCTGCCCTGCACCCTGCACCCTCCACATTGCAAAATCCCCCACTGATGTGACTAAGAGTCACGTTCCGCAGCCTCAGCATCGGTTTCCACCTCTCACAGCCCTGAAATGGAGACAGGGATGTGTATTCACTTTCTCTTCTCCTTACCTAAGACTCTCTGACCACGGGTGATTTGTGGCCAAGGGGCTGGAGGGACCTTTCAGTCAATACTGTTGTGTGAATGGCTAAATAAAAACAGATCTGAACCTCACCAGTACTGCTTACATAAAGAAAACAGGAAGCAGCCACCAACTCCAGCAAGCTCTAGCAAAGTTCTGCAAGAAGCTGCTAAAAATAGGGCTGCCCTTACATTTCCATCCTGCCTTTGAGACAGTCACAGCTTTCACATCCCATCAGCCTCGCCATTTCCTTGTGGCGGGCTTGCCTCACGCCCCAACGTCACTGACAGCCCTTCCTGCCTGTGGACAGCCTCGGGAGCTTTGAAGTGCAGGCAGCTCCTTCCCACCCTGCTGGAAGCAAACACTTCCCCTGCCCTCTTTACCTGTCCCTCAAAGGAGAAGTGGGGCAAGCCCCAGTGACGATCTTGCCCTAAGAGGATGCTAAAAGTCCCGGAGATACTGCAGACCAGAAAAACTTTCCGCAGTGAAGGGTTTTCTCAGTAAATGAAATGGTGGAAAGTGTTTGAATACCCTGGGATAATATTCCCAAACACTCCCTTTTGACTGTGGTACTAATTTCTTGGAGGACTCGGAGCTGAAAATGACCGGAATCTGCTTCCTGGAGTAAAAAGGAAAACAAGTGAACCCAGAGCAGAGGATGGGATGTGAAGAGGAGCTCTTCTGTGTGATCTGAGGCTCAGGTGCCCCCATCCCTGGAGCCAGGGAGGTGGCTGTTAGGCAGCTGGTGATGGACTGTGTGCATGTTGGAAAATGGCACATGGACGATGGAGGTGCACTGGCAATGTACTGTAGGAAGAGTGTTGCCAGTTCTGCCGGTGCTGTTCCTGAGAACTGAACTCAGAGTGGGTGGCATCACTGTTAGGCTGAGGAGAAAGCAATGAAGTCTGTGAAGCCAAATGAAATAGAGACTGTTGAAAATTACCCCTGTTGTTTGCCCAAGGTTTTCCAAATCCTGGGAAAGTAATGCCCATGGGAATTTGGGCCAACAAGAAGATCATTAACATTTCTGTTTTCCCTGCTTTTCAATCCAGCAAGTACCAGAAAGGGCAAGGCAGTACATGCTGGACTCTTGAGAGACAAGTGGGATCAGGGAAATCCAAGGCCAGAGCTCTGCTTTCCTCTCTGGACCACAAGACAATTAAGCATCTAACCACCTTGTTGCAGTGCTGCTGGAGCAGGGGCCCAGAAAGTCTGGGAGCTGATTCACTCCTCCATCAGCTAGGAGTCTGGCTGTTCTGACCTCAAGCTCTCAAGCAAAGGGATTGGGTCTTGAAACTTCACAGACCCTGATTCTGCCTCCAGGTGTCAAGGGTGAACCAAGAAAGCCAGCTGAGTCCCCGTGAAGTAAAAAGACTGATGATGAAGGAGACCTGAACCCCTTCTCCAGGGGCAGTGGGTGTTGTCTTGGAGTAGCCTCTGTGGAGCCCTGACTTTGGCAGAAGACTGGAGTGTGGAGAGGTATGGTTGAGGAGTTGGTTTGGTAAGGGCCAGAGGTCTCAGATGAACCCAGGGAAAGAGCTCCCAGCCAGCCTCCAGGACAGCCTACAGGAGTAATAGCCCTGTTGTAGGCACTGGGTGCAAAACATAGCAGAAAAACATTCCGCTCAGAAGTCACACCTAGACAACAAGAAACATTCTCCAGACCGAGCCAGAAGTTATTTCCAGAAGCTTCTTTGTCACCAGACTCCTTTGGAGGAATGGCAGTATTCAGTGTATACCTAACCCTGACTAGAAAAAGGCCATGGCAGAAGGGTATGGCCATGGCAGAAAGGCATGGGGTTCCCCCATGGCAGGGGAAACAGGAGGATGGGGTGGGGATGGCGGCTTCCTCAGCAGACAGTTTTGTTTCTCAGTCTAGTGCAAAAGAGAAGTGTTTGTTAGTTCTCACTACTTCTAAGCCTTTGTTACCACTCTCCTCCCAAGATAAGCCTGCGTAGGTTTGTTTCCTGGGTGGCTGCAGTTTAATACCTGGATCTTAATTCAACCTTTCCATCTCTCTCCCTCACCCTGCCAGAGCTCACATAGGCAGGCAGCTCGGGCCCTTGGTGAGACTGTCGGTCTGTGTCGCTCAGAAGATGCTGTGGGGAGCAGGGGAGCGACCCTGGGACAACCACGGGCCTGGAGAAACAAGGCCACAGCCTTTCAGAGCCATTCTCACGGTGGCCATCAGGGCAAGGAGACTTCCAGGAGCTCGAGAAGTGCCAGGGAGTCGAAATGATGGGACCCAGATTATCTGCACACACAGACGTGGCTTCCAACCAACAGGTCCTTCAGGAGACCCACACGGCTCACCTCCATGGCGGATTTCTGAGCCGCCCCCGCGCCGCTCCTCCTCCTTTTCCTTCCGCTCCCCCGGCAGGTGAACGTGCTGGAAACCGCATGGCGGGCGAGGACAGAGCTCCCAGTGCGTGTGTGTGTGGCGTGTGTGTGTCTGGGGGCGTTCCGCAAAGGCAAAGCTCTGGGTCACCAGCGCGATTTCGCGGCGATTTCGCGGCGATTTCGCGAGTTTCCAGAAGAGCGGTTTCCGTGAGGCGGTGCCACAGCGCCCCCTGGCGGACCGGCCGCCGCGGGCTGCGCGGGGCTCGCTCGGTTCCCGGGATCCGCCCCGTGGGAAGCGGTGATGGCACTTCCCGCTGGGATCGCGCTGCTGACGTGCCGGGCAAGCCCCGCTGACACCCAAACAGCATCGTCACGGTGAAGAAGCGGGTGGGCAGCTCCAGAGCCCGGCCCGAGGCAGCCCTGAGCGCTACGTCACACCACGAGTTCACCGTAAGCACATGCATAAGCCGCTCTCAGCATGCTCCAGCTCCACGCACAGCTATTGCTGTTGGTCAGGTAGCAGAGACACTTGTAGTGGGGTAGGAAAGTGCACAGCACAGGTTTGTCAGGTCTTAGCAGAGTTAAGTGATTTCACTCACAGGTTTTGAGGTGTTTGCGGTGAGATTTGGGGTCTCAAAATATACTGTCATCAATTCTCACTGGGAAATACAGCATGGTGCAATAATTTTGGTGCTCACAGATAAGAGATACAAGCTACTGAACTAAAGGAAATTCAAGAGAGTGTGTACAGTAAGCAGATGTGGATTTTAGACTAACCAAGTGCCAGAACTGGGGAAAGATAAAGTAAACTGAAACAAACGGAGGGCAAGTGTGGGCAGATAACTTGCAGCAAGCATTTTGGGCAAACCTGGAAGAACAGTCTACATGATCAGTAATGGTTCTTGCACAGTGCTAGAAACAGGCTGTGACAATTTGAATGAAAAGAACAGGGAAACTTTTTAAACATGTAAGAAAACTTGTGAGGTTTTGAGCATATCACTTTTCAGTTAAGGCATTCACAGGAGCTGGCAGTGATGCAGGGAACACGACAATGGCCATATGTTTAAGAGACACCAGAGCTGCTTACCTATATTTTTGTTAAACAGACAGTGTGACCTGAAGTTTTACTGGAAAAAATACATAGAAGGGACAAAGCCAAGTGCAACCAATACCAACACTTCAGACTGAAGCCAGTCTAGTCACCACTAGGTGTGGTGTTTAAGTCCTGCTCTGGTAAATTCCATCTTTGGCCAGAGGCATGAAAGGGATAGGCTGTCTAAAGAGGCCAGATACTGATTGTCTGACGGTCAGTACCAGCAAAAGGACAGATTGCCCATGGCCTAAGCACAGTCTGCTTTGGAGAGAGAGTTCTGTCTGGTAGCTGGAATGCTGCTGGCCTGGACTCCTGATAGCCTGAGGCACTTGGAAAATCCCAACCAGAAGTCACAGTGGGGCCTAACATTCATAGTCCTATTCCCCAAGTTTGAGGAATAATTCCTACAGCTGTAGATGTGAATGCAAAGACTCCATCCAGTTTCTTTTGTTTTCCTTATGTCTCCTTGTCATTGCTGTTCCAGCATGTGCTGCACCACTGCTACTCTGTCCCCTGACTAAAATCTGGCTCAAATTTTAAAAAGTTTAGGGTACCTCTGTTTTCAAGGCTCTAGAATGAGAGCCTTTTCAGATTTTAACTTCAGCTATACCAATGGGTGCTCATTTCCTTTAAAAGAGTGTCCTGCAGCATCCTACCTCTATGAACCACAAAGTAATATCCATGGGACTCTGGTTGAGGAGAAATCAATTGCTTTAGCACACCAGAGAGCTGGCTGTTGGGTAAAACAAATCCAGCATGTGTGTAGGACCCTGCTGAACCTCATCTCAGGGTCTCCAGTGATGTATCACACCTGCATACACACATACGGAGAGAAATTCTTGGTCTGAACCAAAATGTCTGCTCTGGATCTGGATCTTTCCAGCTCAACCTGCCACTGCTAAATGGCCACGCAGCGCAAGAGATTTCTAGAGTAGAAAAGGAGAGAACAGGGAAAGACCACATTCATCCGTGGTTACAGGAAAAAGCCATCACATCACACGAAAGTATCATTCATTACCAGTGAAGCTCTGTCTTAAGTCCTTCCTTAATCTCGAAAAACAAGTTTTGCCATACACTCTTCCCTGCCTCATCATTCCCTCTCGGTCTGAGGCCCATCAAATCAACAGTAGTGAATGTCCTTTGAACATCTTGAGACTACCCAGAGAGAGTTGCCATTAGCTAGTATTTCACTACAGCATGTAATTTGGCCTTGTTTCTAACCCCAGCCTGTTAACCCTTGCACTTTCCCCTTGGTGCTGACTCTAACTAAGACCTGAATGGCTCCCTTACGTTTCTGCTGTATCCCCTCCTTTAAGCTGGCATGCATGGAGCCCTCTGCCAGGTACAACTGTTGGCTACTCAGCGTTTTTGTCCTAGTAAATCACCCGGGGTGAAAGGCTAACAACTCTTCAGCAGGTTTGCAAAGAAAGGAGGTGGAGGGGGACCTGATTACAGGGCTGGTAAAATGGGAAACATGCCCTCAGGTACTGGATGCACAAAGCATTTAGTCTGCCAGCAAACAAGGCCTACGGAGTGGGAATGAAGGAAACAGACTGGAAATTACATGCTTCCAAAACCCCTGTAAGAGGACTAACTCCACTTAGAACTGTTCAACAGTTAGCTCTCAGATTGGGATGCGGCAGGAGGAGCTGGCAGAGTGGAGAAATTCCAGCCGCATCACTCACCACCCTCAACCCTTTACTGGAGCAGGGGCAGAGCACTGCGGGTGCAGATCTTGGGGCACTTCTTCCTTCTTGGAATCACGTTGCTCCTTCACCACGGTTTGGAAAGAGAAACGCTTTCTCCCCTGAGCGCAACCCACACTCTCCTCAGCCTGTTCGCGGCTCCAGAGCAGCAGCACAAGGACAGCCAGTGGATGGCATGAGCTGGAGCTGAACCTGCTCAGCGAGGAATCCTGGCCTTCCTGGCGAGAATATTCCTCCTCCTCACCCCCTTGTTTGGCAACCACAGGTGAGCACGCACAACACTTGCTTTCCTTTTCTCATCAATAAAGCAGAGATGTGATGTGGCCAAGTACAATGAAGTTTATCTTCACAGACCACTGGGATATCCTTGGATGAAAAGCCGTGTGCTAAACTGACAAAAAAGTAATTAATAATAAAGACGTGCCATAAACATCACAAAAACCACGCTCTTGTTTTTGGGAGGGTGATGCAGCCAGTTGCTGAAATGCAACTAATTGCAGTGCTCGACTTCCAGGTGTGTCCTGTGCTGCAAGCAGTTGGCTGCTGTAGGATAAGGCTTCCTTCCCCTAGGAGGAAAATGTCCTGTGGTAAGAGAACCTCAAGAAATGCTGGACAGGAGCAGAGTGACGGGGTTCTGTTTGAAGGCTGCCCACTTTGGGAACAGATGGAAGGATAAACTTAGGAAAAATATTATAGTTGTGTTTGCAAAGGAAGCAAACAGGATAGCAGGAGAGTTACACCCCAGGCCATAGCTCCACTTCCTCTCTCCCAGAGAATGCTGGAAAAAG
>VZTZ01046289.1:1303-48810 GCA_013400955.1 Drymodes brunneopygia
ATAGACTTACATATAAAAAAATATATAAAATATATGAAATAAACCTCAGAGGAGGCTGAGGAGCAAGGGTTGATCCTCATTAATTTCATGTTCAATGAGGGAAGGCATTGGCCACTCACCCATTTCTTTCCCACACGGGATAAGTGGGGTCAAGAAATGCAGAATTTTTCTGTCTGAGGTTTTCCTTTCCCCCCTCCCATCCCAACTGGGACATGGAGACCAACTCCACATCTTCTCTCTCAGTGCTTCCCACGTGTCTTTGATACTTCCTTGTCTTTCCTTGAGGATTCTGGGGCTCTCTCACCATCCCCAATTAAAATTTAAAAAAAAAATTAAAAGCCAGGGAAGTAACTTTGCTAATGACTTTGCCTGGAATCATTAAGGACATCTCAGCGCCATGGCTGCTCTTCCCAGCTTTCAGGAGGGATATTGATTGCTGGTTTAATTTAAAGCTTGGACCAAATCCTTCATTTTTCTCTGGGCTCACCACAGGAACTGATCCCCGTTCCCCAGAGGAGGAGCAGGAGAAGGGGGAAGAGAGGGTGGGAGATTCCCCCGGCTCTGAGCAGGGAGGGAGCAGCTCAGGGGTGTCAAGGACCTGCTCTGGGAGCGCTGAAAAACCGAGAATTGAGGGGAAACTGCTTGAAAATGCAGCCAAGAGGAGGCCAGGGTGGTATTTTCAGTGGGGAGGTCTCGTGCTCTGGGTTCTCCCCACTCTCATTATGTATTTTCCAATTGCTCTCATAGATGCCTCAAAGGTTAATGTATGTTTGTGATGAGTGCACTTTGGATAAATGTTAATTAGCCGGGGTGCAATTCAGGGGATTCTTCCCTCAGAAATAAACGCTTTTTGTCTGTGTTTTTAGCCACTCTATTTGTTTGTGCTCATCCAGGAGATGAGAGCAAAGGCTGGGGGATGCAGGGTTTGGGTGACTGGGGCTGCTGCACCTCCCAAAACCATCCTGGGGCTGGGACCAGTGGCTGATGGTGGGGTTGGGACTGTTCAGTGTCCCTGGGTGATTTTGGGGACCTGGTGTGGAAAATGGGACACTTCCCCTGCCCTGGAGCCTGGGGAATGTGACAAAAACACGAGAAAAGCATGAGAAAAACATGACAAAAACATTCTGTTCTGTTGCACAGCTGGCAACAGAAGAAACACGCGGGGCTCAGAGTAGCAGTTGAATTTTTAGGTAGTACTGACTAAAAGGCCGCTTTTCTTTATTCTCTTATTTTTATATGTTACTAAAGACAATCAAGGATTGGTGAGAGGGGTTAACACTTCTGAAAGTTTACAGGACAAAGACATGGTCAATCATCTTTCTCTACCCCAGGGGAAAGGAATGAAAAACAATTCCACAAATACAAAATAATCCTAACCAGTTAAAAAAAACCAAAAACCATATTTACAAAAAAGCCATAAAAACCTATAGTTACAATATTACAAATCATAAAACCCTGCAAAAGCAGGGCAACACTGTTCTCACCCTCTGTTGGTGCAGGAGAGATGGATCCGTGCCCCCAAAAACCTCCCAGGCCTGGACTCCTTCCAGCCCTAAGCCATGTCCAAAAACCCCTCTGGGTGACCTTGCAGTGCATCCAAACCATTCCTGGCTGGGGAATCTCCAGCCACAAACTCTGATTTTCAAGTGACTGCTCTTCCACGTGCGATTTGGGGGGGACGAGGTGGGATTTCAGTCGGTGGGAAGGGAGAGGCCATTTCCCAGCTCCCATTAGCAGCTGATAATTGCTTTGAGAGCAGAGCTTTCCTCTCAGGGTTTCACCCTCTCAGATCTCAAACCTCGAAGTGATGTCCCCTTCCCCAGGTGTCCTGAAATTCCAGAGCTCCAGAGCAGCTCCCAGGGTTTCTCCTCCACCCCCAAGGGGACCAGGCTGGGACAAGGGGGTGTCTCAGCCTCCCCCTCCCCTGCCTCGACCGCTGGATCTTTGCACCACGAAGGTCAATCGAATTCATTAAGGAGTAAAAATGAAGTTCTCTGATTGATTGAGGACTCCTCTTTAACACTTCGAGTAAATGTGTTGGTTTCACTTGATGGAAAGCTTTAAAGGTCTGTTATAAAACACCCTTTTTACACGAGAAGGGATTTTTTTTTACATCATTTTTCATTCCCTTAATTTTTGCGGGACATAATTATCCATTTTTTCCCCCCCTCACCTCCTTTTCTTTTTTAATCGATTTTTTTTCTTCTTTTCCCTCCCCAGTGCAAAGCAAGGAGTTTTATTTAAAGGGATACAAACATAAAATCCAGTGGCATGATGGATACCACGGGTGGAAGATGAGCTGGATCCATCCATCCATCCATCCATCTCAAACTTTCTGTGGCTCCCATCAGTCACTTGATTTGAGTTTTCAGGGTGAGGAAAGCTGGAGGACACAACAGGAGAGGTTCAATGCACCTTCTCCATGCTCATCCTGGAAGGGGGGTGATGTGGGGGTCCCTGGGGGTGCCAGCCTCCATTTCCCAGTGCCAGCTGCCACCACTCCAGCCAGGATGTGTCCTGTGGAAGCCACCTGAGCTCTGGAGTCATCGTCACCACGATTAAATCCTCTAGTTTGCCTTGCAGGAAATCCCAAGTGCACTGAGAAGGAACTTGGTGCCCATTTGTGCAGAGCTGCTGAGGAGGGACAATGGGGACAGAAGGGAGAATGATCCCATTTGAGGGGGTTAATGAGGGAAAATGGGGAGAGAAGGGAGAATGATCCCATTTGAGGGGTGACTGAGGGAAAATGGGGACAGAAGGGAGAATGATCCCATTTGAGGGGGTGGCTGATGGATCCCATTTGAGTGACNTGAGGGGTTGTTGATGGATACCATTTGAGTGACTGATGGATCCCATTTGAGGGGTGTCTGATGGATCCCATTTGAGGTGTGGCTGATGGATCCCATTTGAGGGGGTGACTGACAGATCCCATTTAAGGGGGGGACTGATGGATCCCATTTTGGGGATGACTGATGGATCCCATTTGAGGGGTGACTGATGGATCNGTGGCTGATGGATCCCATTTGAGGGATGACTGATGGATCCCATTTGAGGGGTGACTGATGGATCCCATTTTCGGGGTGGCTGATGGATCCCATTTGAGGGGTGGCTGACAGATCCCATTTGAGGGGTGGCTGACGGATCCCATTTTGGGGATGACTGACAGCTCCCTGCTCAGGGGAGGCTGCAGCAGGCAGGAATTCCTGACACATTCAAGATCAGGATCCAGTGCATTGAGCTAAATCCAAACTAAGCAGGAGCTGCTGGGACTCGGGCTGGTACAGACCCAGCTGGAGAGGCTGCTCTCACCCCTTGGAACAGCTTTTACAATGTCCACAGCCTGGAGAATCTTGCTGCTGGTTCCTGGGGGTCACTGGGGAAATCACAGCAGCTCCTGTGCCTGGCTTGGGTTGTGCCCCAGGGTTGGGACCTTTCCTTGTGCCCAAGCAGCCCACGAGAGGTTCAACACCAAAATCCTGGTGTTTGCAATTCACCTCTCTCCAATATTTGGGTTGCAGTGACCTTTCCAACAAGCATTTGGCAAAGAAGGGCAATGTGCCAGAGCTCAGCACAGCCCAGGGAACTCGATGAGACAACGTGCTTAATTCCCATATTAAGGGGGGAAAAAAAAACCCCTTGGTGTGAATTGGTGCCCCCGGGATGGTCAGCACAGAGCTCCCTGCCTGACGAGGTGCCAGCTCCCGTGCAGGGTGAGTAATGCTCTTTGTCAGCTCCCATAAAGCCTGAAATCTATCACCAGCCCTTTCCTCCAAAGGTTTGGTTACCGAGAAAAGTAATTACAATTTGTCCTTAATTCCTGAAGTGTGCCTGGAAAAACTGCCTGGGAGGGAGGCTGGGCAGGAGGGGGCTGGTCCAGGGCAGAGCCACAGCCTCCTGCCACCTCCGGGACCCTGAGCTGCCACCTCGGGGACAACACAAAATAGAGAAGGGGAGGTGACAATGGGCAGCTGGGGAGGTGGCTGCCCTCGAGCGGGTCCTGTGACATCAACGCTGCACCTCCCGGCCCTTTGGCAGTTCCTGGCCATGCTGGGGAGGGGAGTCACCCCCGTGAGCGTCCCCAAAAGTCCCTGCCCTGGCCAGCTGGGCTGATGGATGACACCGAATTTGATTTTCAGCCCCAGTTGCTCAGCGGAAGGGGAAAAGCTCTCTCCTTCTGCCTCTGGATCTGATGTGATGAGACATGTGACGGGCAAGATGAATTGAGGGCTGCATCTGAAGTGCCAGATACATAATCCATCCTAAATAGGCTTCATTAGTGCTAACAATTAAAGTTACCATTGTGGATTGGATACGTTTTCTATTAACTTTGCCCTTGTCTGCGGCTCGGACTCACCTCCCAATAATGAGCTGTGTCACTTCTGATCTATTTCTCATAATAGCTCCTTTCTCCTCCAAATCCGGGCAAAACATGATTTATAGGCAGGGCTGGAGTCTGGGTGCCAGGCACCCACCTTGTGCCACAGGGAAGGGGTAAATGTGGGCTCCCTGACTCTGTGTGGGGAGCAAAAACCCACCCTGGGGCTGGGGTTTGGGGTGATGTTGATAGCATTAGGTCAAAATGTTTCTAAAATCACAGTAGCATAGTAGGCCTGAGCAGCATGTTGTAAATGTAATTATTGCTTAGTAAACATAATTATTTGGGAGGGGGAATGGTAGAAATGGGAGCTAAAACTTATGTTTGAATGGAAACAAAGGAGCTGAAACTTGTGGTTGGATGGAAACAAAGGGGATTGAAACTCGTGCTTGGATAGAAACAATGTACAATAGAATAATATCGAGTTAGTGATTAACAAATGATCATATGGAAGTTATGTAAGTAAAAGGTATAAATATGTTTCGGTTTTGAAATCATGTCAAACTCCAGATTTTCATTTGTACCCTGGGGTTCCAGAGCTCTTTAATAAAGCACCTTCATAGAATCATTCTGTGATTCTGTGTTTCCACGCTAACAATGTCCATGGCTTGGGGGTGATCAGGACAGAGGGGAGCTGGGGCAGGAGCTTTCCTCACCCTGCTGGAATCAAAGGAGTGACACAATCTGAGGATTGAGCCCCAAACCCCCTGGCAAGGACCCGCCTGCGGTGGATGTGACCACGTCCCCTTGGAGGAGCTCAATCCCAACAGGCAGCAGATGTTCCAGCAGCCAAGTTTTCCCAGGACAGGTGGTTTTTTGGGATTTCTTTGCACCTCTCCATCGCCTTTCTTGCCTCAACTCTGAGATGTGCCTGGCTTTCTTACTGGTACAGAGTGCCCTGCCATGGAGCATGACTGGTACAGCTCAAGGGGCCGGGGCTGGAGTTGTTCTCCTGGCTTGGCCAGAGCTGTGGGCAGGAGGAGGGTTGGAAACCTTCCCCTGTCCCCTCCACATCCAAATCTCCTTTGTCTCAGTCGAGCTCCGAGCCTCTACCAAATGCAGAGCAAGGCACAGCAGCAGCAGAACCCTCCTGACAAATCCGTCCCCCTCCTCTGGGGCTGCCTGTCACCTCATTATATCAGAGTGATTAAGGGAGGAAACTGGCAGTTAACCCTGTGCGAGGTGTTTTGGTGACAAATTGAGAGTGCCTGGTGCAAAGCTGAGGCATATTAAACGTGACTGTGGGTGGATAAAGCAGAAGGCAGCAGTGACCTGACCCTTTTCTCCAGAGCACCACACTTTGGAGGAACACGCTCAGCCCGGGCATCTTCGAGTTTAAATCATTATTATTTTTGTTTAATGTGACCCCTGTGTTTCACACTGGCAGAGCCAGGAGAAGTTCCCACTTAACGTTTTTGTCACGTTTGCCACCCCAGAGCCAACCTGAGTCCTCAGCAGCACAGGAGGGATGTGCAGGGCTGGCTCACCCTGCCCACTCCTCTGGATCTCCAGCAGGGTTGTCTGGAGAAAAAAAACATCCAGAGCAGGGAAAAAACCCCAAAGAGTTGTGACAAACAAGATCCATCAGCCCAAGTTACACAGCCTGCAACGCCTTGGGACCTTTCCTGATAATTAAAAGCAACGTGAAGGCTCTGTGCTGGTGAGAATTTATTCTGGCACTTGGCCTCAAAGAAGCCTCCGTGCCAGGCAGTGTCACCCGTGGGTGTCAGGGCTGTCACAGGAGGGCTCTGCTGTGGCTGTTGATGGCTGTGGCCTGCACAGGACAGAGGGATGAGCAGGCAGGGCTGGATCTTGTCACCCTGTCCCTGTCACCCTGTCCCTGTCACCCTCTCCTTGTCACCCTCTCCCTCTCACCCTCTCTTTGTCACCCTGTCCCTGTCACCCTGCTGTCCCTCCCCAAGCAGTGGCACTCCATGCTGGGGCCGTGTTGGAGGAATTCACATCCATCCCATGAAAACCCTTCCCATCAGCGAGGCAGCATCACTGCCAGCAGGCAGTTGCCATGGCAATGAGGGGCTGGAGTGGCCCCAGCAGATGATTGTTGTTGTTATTATTGTTGTTATTATTTATTATTTTAATCTGGCCCTGGTTGCTTCTGTGGGAGCCAGAGCTCTGCAAGGCCTCTGCTCTGGAGTGTGGGGACTGGAGATGGGCAGTGAGGGGAGCTGGGAAGCACTGAGGGGTGCAGGAGGAGAGGAAAGTCCCACTGGGGAGGAAAGGAAGGTGTTGATGCCCACCCCAGCACCATCTCCTGGTTGGAGAGGGCTGGAAGGGACAGGAGCAGTGTGACACCAACACGTTTGGGGGCACCATGGCCAGAGCAGGACCCTCCCTGTGTGCTGGCACTGCCTGGAGGTGACCCCAGCCCGGTGTGGGGGGACACCAGAGCCCTTTGGAGGAAGGTGTGGCCCCTCCACCCAGCCCCAGGCAGGCACTCTGTTCAGTAGGAGGCTCCCACAGCTGGATGGGCACATTTCTCAGCAGGCTGAGCAGCTTCTCCTCCTGCTGTTCCTGCTGTGACAGTGGAGCAGTCCCAGCGTGTCCAGGGGGATCTGGGGGTGCTTCAGGGGGTGTTGCACCCCTTGGTGCTCCTGGGGCTGCAAACAAACCTGTCAGACAGTGGCAGCACCCCCTGATCAGCTGGGGGAGCTCAGAGGAGGGGCTGATTTCACTCGGCTGGGGCAGCACCACATCAGCTCTGTGAGGGTCAGCTGGGCACTGTCCTCTGTCCCCTCCACCCCCAGCTAGCTGAGAATGGGACACCCAAATTTGTCCCTCCTCTCCTGAGAGGCCGAGGCTGGGGCTGTAAATCCTCCCCAGCCCCAGGATGTGGGGTCTGTGCAGGACAAAGTGTAGGGTGAGGCTCCAGCCTTGCCCACCCCCTGCTCTCCTGCCCAAAGCCTGGCACATCCTGCACTGCCCAGGGACCTCGGGGACAGCCCAAGGTCACCAGGATGTCACAGCAGCGCTCGGAATTGAGATTTTATCTGGTGGAGCTGCTCAGTGCTTCGTTCTCAAAGCCATCCTTCATCCCTCCTTGGGGAAGGGACTGCCTGGCCCGAGCTTTTCATCCACACGGTATCAATCTCAGAGAGGGAAGCACTTTTATATTGGAGATCTGATGGAGGAATAAATTCCCACAGAAGTAGAAAGCAGGAGCTAATAGGCTTTTTCACAATGAAAGAATAGATCTGCTGACAAAGGCATTTCCAGGGCATCAAAATAAACTGGTTTTTTCTGCCAAGACCATGGGGTGTCCCAGAGCTCCCTCACCTCTGCAGCCTCCTGGGTGAGAGTGGCCATTCCTGGGATGCTCAGGGCTGGTTCCTGAGCCCCATCGGGGTCACCTCAGGTGTCACCCACACAGAGAAGTCCTTGCATGGTGTGTCTTGTGTCAGTGATGTCCCTCCTGGGTTCTGGTCCCTCTGCTCTCCACTCCCAGCCAGCACAAGGCCATTGACCTGCCCTGCCATTGACCTCCCCTGGATTCTGCGTTCCCTGCCGAATTCCTTGGCAGCTGTCAGGCAGGCTCCCAGTGCCTTTTCCATCTCCCCTTTTGAAGAAATGCACGTTAATTTGTCTTTCCCATCAATCAATTTTCCAGTTAAAACCACTCTCTGCCTGCCCTTGCTTCCCACCCCACAGGAAAACCAACCCTCTCAAAGAAATGGTGCTTGGGAGACCAAAATTTACTGAAGTCTTACATTCCCCAATCCCCAAAGGGGCAGGGATGGGGGGAAGAGGAAATGATTTGTTCAATTAATTATAAATGTCTTCATTTCAATGGCTGATGTAGAAGATAGTCAGATATAAACCAGCAAACTCCTGAAGTGGTTTATGGATCCTTAAAGAGCAGCAAACGCTTGTTCTGATTCTGCTGAGATCACTCAAATGACTTTTCCTCCCGAATTCAGGGTAGGGTGCAGTGGGAGGCAGAGAGGGGGAGTTTTCCTCTTGTATTTCACATCCCCCCAGGCAAGTTGTGATAAACGTTTAGCGATTCCTTTCTTTGGAGCCTTTGAAAAACACAATGGTGGCCCCTCGCTGCTGAGGGGTGGAACTAGAAAAACAAAGGATGAGAAGAAGAAGAAGAAATCTTCTGGGTCAAGGTCACCTCTTGCTGTAGGATCACTCCTACACCTCCCAACCACATCCTCCTTGATATCTCAGCCATCCCCTCCCGCTCGGGACGGCGCTGCCGTGATTCCAGGATATTTCAGCTCCATCCTCCTTTGTTCCCTGCCTGTGTTCCCTGCCTGCGTTCCCTGCCTGCTGCTCAGCACCACAGCATTAATGAGCTGATTTATGTCCCCCTGCTTTTTGCAGGGTTCCATGGTTGTCATTTTGTAGTAGAAGTTCCCAGGCATTTTCTATAAACTCAGTCCTTTTTTTTCCTAACTGGCCAAGATTGTTTTGAACTTTTAGATTGTTTTTCATTCCTTTCCCCTGGGGTGGAGAAAGATGATTGACCATGTCTTTATCCTGTGAACTTTCAGAGGTGTTAACCCCTCTCACCAATCCCTGATTGTCTTTAGAAAGATATAAATGAGAGAATAAAGAAGGGCAGGGCCCTTTTAAGTGGTCCTACCTAAAAATCCAACTACTACTCTAAAACCTGCGTATTTCTTCTGTTGCCAACAGTGCAACAGATTTACACGGGGAGAGCTCCAAGCTGCACCTTCTTTCTTGTCAAAACCACAGAAATGCAGAGTTAGGGGGCTCATTGTGGAGAAAGATGGAAGTTTCTTGAGTGGCTGAGGGACAGGGAGCCCACGGGGCTGTGAGTGGCTAGAGCAGAACAGAGCAGAGAATCTTGGAATATCAGAGCCACAGGGGTCATCCAGTGCAGCTCCAGACACCACAACAATCCCACCCCGTGTCTGAGAGCATCTTCCAAACACCCCTGGAGCTCTGGCAGCCTTGGGAATGTGCCCACCGTGCTGGGATAAATTTGCCAAGCCAGGGCCTGGCTGCCACCAGGATTCTCCTGCTGATTTCAGCTCTCACCCCTTCCTCTTTGCAGCTTCTTGCAGCTCAAACCCACTGCTGCCATGGCATTCCCTTGGCTCTGTTTTCCCTGCTCCCTGCCTGCTCGGTGCCTCCAGCAGCAGAGCCACAGCTCCTTCTCCTGCACTGTTCCTGTCAGGTGGCTGAAAAGGAGCAGACAGCCAGGAGAGGGTAAATTGGACATCTAATAAATGCATTTTCTCCATTCCTTTTTTTCCCCTCTCTTGTCTCCAGACCGTCCTGCCCTGAAAATTATTTTCCTGGAGTTCTCGTTGTTGACCCCTAGAGCTCCAGAGATGTTACCTAAACTAAATGGCTTTGCTTTTCATGCTCCAGCAAAACCTCTCTCGCTTGCAGCACAACCCATCTCCTCCCAGGCCACACAGCAGCAGTTACAGCAGCAAAAGGCTTCTACACTCATAATTACAAGTCCTTGTGATGCACCAGTGGGCTCAGAGAGAGTCTGTGCGAAGAAATTTGGATTTGGGGATTATACAGGGGTTGTTTTTTTGTTTTTATTTATTTTTCTCAAGAAGGAAAAAAACCAGAGGTGGTTTCAAGGTCGATTTCTCATTGGCAGGGGGCTGTTTTGGTGATGTCAATGCCCAGCTGAACCCCACAGCGTGGCCAGGGCAGGGGTTGAGGGCTCCAGCTCCTTAACACCATGCAGAAGATGTTTTCTGAGAAACTCAAACCTCATCCCTGGCCTGAGAGCAGGAGCTGAGAGGCTGCCAGGGGAGAGCAGAGCCTGTGCAAGGCATTGGGGACACGGGGACAGGCGTGTGGCAGCCACCAGGAGGGGTGGGCAGCACTGTGGAGCTCAGCAGTGAACACCACAGTGCTGGGAATGCCAGGAGCCAGCACTCCCTCCTCCTGCAGGGCAGGCAGGAGCAGCAGAGAGCAGGGCTGAGCTGTAACCTGCCTTGTTAGAAAGCAGAAAGTCTCTCACAAATGGATTTCCAATTTCCCATCCACCTGCTTGGGCGAGACAGATTTCTTGCTTTTATAATTACTTTTTGGGGAGCTACAGGATCTGGTATCCAGGCAACTTGATGCCTCCTAAATCCTCTTGTAAATCTGGTTTTTTTTCTGTTGATTTCTAAGTGTTGGGGTAACATCCACCCACTTAAGGCTGACACAACTTTTTCCATGGCTGTTTCTCTTCCCCAGAGTCAGCTGGGTAGGGACAATGCTGTGTCAGAGTTTGGGGGTTCAGGTCCGTGATGCAGCAGCTCCCACAGGCTCTGTGTGGCAGCTCTTGGTCTCATTTCCAATAAGACAGTGGCCAAAAAAAGGCTGTGATGCATCTTGTCTCCCAAAATGCATCCCCAGGCAGAGATTTCTTCCCATGGCTCAGGTGGGTCATTCAGGGAGATGCTCAAAACCTCTTTATTTTGGGGGTGTTTGTGCCCATCTAGGTCAGGGCAGGTTGGAGATGCTTTAATTAAAGCAGAACCACAGTTAATTACCCTGGAATGTCCATCAGGGACTGGGGCAGGAGCGGGGCTAACCCAGGCACATCTCCCAGCAGAGCAGGGCTGCACAGGGACCGAGCTCTGACTTTCCCCTCCTCCCATCCATCCACACTTCCATGGAAAACCAAAGGGAGCAGGGATGGCACAATCTGCTGCTCCAGGCCCCAACAGGATTCTTCATTACCATGCAGAGAGCACAGGGAAGTCACGTCACCCTGCAAAGGTCACACATCAACACGCGCTCCGAGGCTCTGACCTCTGACGGGGGAAGTGTAATTTAATTAACTTCTGCTTTGCTGTTCACCTGCTGGAGCCATCTGCATGTGGGTCACATCCTGGGGACTGCTGTCCCTCTGTCCTGGCTCCAGGCCTGGCAGCAGTGTCCCTCTGTCCCTCTCCCTCCCTGGGCTGGGTGTCCTTCAGCACAGAGACAGCGCTGGGGCTTGGAGCTGTCGCTTGTGGTGCTGGTGGTGGTAGCAACAATTAGGCCATCAGTCAATAAACTGATACTCTCATTTACAGTCATTAGGGACTGCGGATCCAAGCATCTGCTCCTGCTAATGAGTTTAAAAGTTGGCTAAATATGGCAGAGCTGCTCTCGCAGAGGAGGAAGCAACAGGAGCTCGATGCGGAATTGGGCTCCGCCGAACGCGACATCAATTTTAATTAGCAGGCGACTACAGCTTCCCAAGCAAACCAAAATAAGTGGTGAGGGGAGGGTGCTGCAGCCCAGTTTGGCCAGCACAGGGGTCCCAGGTGGCTCTGCCCAGGGGGAGTGAGCCCCAAGGGTGCCCTCCAGGCACCAGCCCAGCTTGTGCTCGGCTCTGCCTGGGCTGCAAGCGCAGCGCGGCTCGGCTGTCACACAGATCTTTTAATCTGGTGAGGAATCATTCATTTCCACCTCCAGGCCTAACACAGGCTGCCACGGGGATGCTGAAGTTTGAAAAGCCCTATCATAGATCTGTTGTAGCTCGGAGACAAGGGGAAAAGCTTTTCCTCTAAATGGCTGTAAATGTTTTTCACTCGGAGATGCTGGCTCGCAGGGGGCCGGCGATTGATGAGCTGGTGTTTGGCCTCACTGATGGATTCCTCCATCACCTGTCACCTCCCAAGGCCACCATGGAATGGTTTGTGGGGGGAAAAAGCAGCCTCTTCGCTCAAGATCTCTCAGGCTGGATGGTGGGATTGCTCCTTGCTTGTTAAACTGGGAATGTTCTCTGGGATCTCACCAGGCAGGGGACAAAACCCTGCACAGAGCCCAGCCCATCGTCCTCCCCGAGCAGCAGCACCATTTCCCTGATCAATCCATCCCTGCAGAACACCAGACATGATGTTTTGCAGGAATCTCGTGTTCCCCAGGGCGGGTTAAAAGCAGCAGGTAAAAGGAACCATTTGAAAGGTCCTTTTCCTGTGCTGTTCAGCGAGGCAGACTGAGGCATTACCAGCAGTCAGGGATGTTTTAAGGTATGGAATAAAAGCAAAGTCCACACACAGGATTTGGCTTTCAGTGAAGGTTTTCTCTCTCTGGTTGGCCCATGGTGTTCCCACCTCGTGGGACTGGGACAAAGTTATGGACAGCCCAGTGCTGAGAGGGGGTTTATTTTAACTCCTCAGAGGGAGTTCTGATGAGTTTAAAAAGGAGAAAATTAGTCTGGTTTTAAGATTACCTACAGAAATCTACAGCTCCAGAAAGGTCCTTATGAATGAAGATACACTGTATGGCACAGAGCAGGTGCCTTTCCATGGCAGTGCTGGGCTGGAGGATCACAGCTGGTGGGTGAAGCAGCTGTAGGGATTTGTAGGAATGGCTTGGAAAGGGCAGGTTTGGTGGCTTTCCATGCAGGGACCACCACAGAACATCCTTGAAAGGGTGAAAAACTGAGAATTGGCTTAGGGAGGCTGGAAAAGGGAAAAAACTCTTCTTCTGGAATAAGAGCTTGGCAGATCTGGAATGTGGGAGAGTTTAGTGAGGAGGGGAGTGACCAAGAGGTTGCTCAGGAAAGGGTGAAAAACTGAACTGGTTTAGGGAGACTGGAAAAGGGCTAAAACTCTTCTTCTGGAATAAGAGCCTGGCAGATATGGAATGTGGGAGAATTTTGTGAGGACAGAAGTGACCAAGAGGCTGCTCAGGAAAGGGTGAATAACTGAGAATTGGCTTAGGGAGGCTGGAAAAGGAGAAAATCTCTTCCTCTGGAATAAGAGCCTGGCAGATCTGGAATGTGGGTGAGTTTTGTGAGCAGGGGAGTGACCGAAAGGCTGCTCAGGAAAGGGTGAATAACAGAACTGGTTTGGGGAGACTGGAAAAGGGGTGAAACTCTTCCTCTGGAATAAGAGCCTGGCAGATCTGGAATGTGGGAGAGTTTTGTGAGCAGGGGAGTGACCGAAAGGCTGCTCAGGGGTTGCTTGGAGGGCCCCAGTGAGAAGGTGACGTGCAGGAAGTTGTGTCTGCTCCAGCTGGGGCTGGAATTTAGGGGGGCTGTTGGTCAGCAGAGCCCTGGTGGGGGAGAGCCCCAGGCAGGGAATGCAGTGGGAGCTGGGGAGCAGCAGCCCAGGCCCTGCAGCTTGCAGGAGGAAGATGAAATTCTGCAGCCAAAGCTCTTGATGCTCTTTTTAATAGATATATTAAAAGGGTGCTAATAAGCAAATCCGTCAGTTATGCAAATGAGCGGCAATTGCATCTTGAAGAGCATCCCACAGTTTAATTACATCATAATTGCAATGTAACACTTTAATTACCATATGCATCACGAAATCATGAGCACTGTTTCTCATCTCTTCACTAATATTTCAAATCAAACAGCTTGCACAGGGCCTGGCGTTGTGCTGCATCAGGGAAACGGATGCCTTGGAGGGGCTAAAACAAAGAAAAAAAGATATAAAGATAAAAAAGATTTAAAGATATCTTTTAAAGATAAAGAGAATAAAATATCTTGATTGATTTATTTATTGAAGACCTTTGATAGGTACACCTTGGGTAGTCAAAATTCTCCGAGGGGCTACACCCAACGTGGATGATGGTCACGAGTTTTTCACACAGTTTTAAGTTTGGTTCGTTTCTATATCACGGGTTAATCCTCCAATTACAGTTTTAGGTAATGAAGTCATTTGCTCCAAGTTTGCCCCCTCTAATTTGCTGTTGTTTACATCCCCTAGGGGCCTGAGACAGTGAGGTGTCCTTGAGCTTCAGGCCTAAATAAAAGCTAAATGCAAATAAAAGCTGAATTCAAATAAAAGCTAAACCCTGAGGTATCAAAAGGACGGATTCATCCCATCCCCTGCAGGGTGGAGGCTGGGAAGGGGCTCTCTGTGTCCGTGCTGGGAGCAGATGGCTGCAGGAGCCCTCTTGGCAGCATCTCCAACCACATCCCACCATCAGGGATCTGCTGGAATCGTGTGCCTGCACTCCCAGGAGTGGAGAGAGGGTGGTGGCCATGCTGGCACTGCTCCAGGATTTCCCCAGAGGTCCTGGTTTAACCCTGGACCTACTCAGTCTCCACCCCTGCCCAGTTTGAGGTGATCACACCAGCCAGGCTGCTCAGATAAAGGGATGAAGATTTGCAAATGGCTGTTCTGGGAGAAGTTGATTTGATGGAAAAGCTGCCTGTGTTCCTCCCTTCCCCACCCAGCACACAAAAATGGATTTCACATTCTCCCTCTCACCCCAGAGAGGGAAACAATAAAGCTTTCTGGGACAGAGCTTTAGCTGGAGGCCTGGGAATTTGATTTAAACCAGTTGATTTGGTAAATCTTCCCAGTTTGCATTCTTTACTTTTCCTCCCATCCGGCTTCTTTCCTTCCCCCATAAAGCCACATCTAATAAGGGACTTAAGAAAAATAACAAATTGGCTTTAAAGGGGACTAAAATCCACATCTGGGGACTAAGAGAGGAATATTTTTAAGCAGATAAGGAATGATGGATCAGGAGAGGAGCGTGCTGGGCAGGTGAATCCCTCCTGTCCATGGCACTGCCCCCAGCACGGAGCAGCTCTGCCGGGAAGGGGCTGGGGGCTCCCTCCCGCCTCTCCTGGCACACAGAGCAGGGCCAGGATCCCCTCCCAGCCCTTCCCAGCACTGCTGCTCTTGCTGCAGGTTGCACATTTGCTTTGCCGTGAGCTGGCAGTGATTTAAAACCATCCTGCTCTAATCCACATAAATTCTTTTAATCGTGGATTTAATCTTCTCAGCGTGCAGTAATTAAATTACACACCAGCCAGAGGCACAGCAAGCAAAAGTGTGAGTTTACAGGCCCCTGGGCAGGGCTTCAGGACAGCCCATGGCCAGGACAATCAGGCATTTGATTCCTCCACTCTTCCCTTGCCACTGGATTTTCCATTTTGTGTCTCTTTTTCCCGAGTCATTTTGGTTGGAAAAGCATCGAGTCCAAGCTGTGCCTGACCCTCACCTGAGTGCCACATCCTTGGGCACCTCCAGGGATGGGGACTCCAAACCTCCCTGGGCAGTTCCAATGCCTGACAGCCCTTTCCAGGCAGAAATTCCTTCTGATGTCCAACCTGACCTTCCCCTGGTACAGCTTGAGGCCTTTTCCTCACGTCCTGTGTGACAAGGACAAACAGGAGAGGAGAAGACACAGCCCCAGAAGGAGCTGATGGAGCAATCCACGAGCTGGGATATTCCTGGAGAGCAGGAGGAGACCTGGAAGGAAGCTCTCCCGAGCTCCCTGAGCAGAACACTCTGATGGGCTGGTGTTAATGGAGGGAAACACCGTGACACCAGCAGCACATTAACAAATTAAACTTTGGTGCCGGGAAGGGGAAAGTCTCAGTGAACTGCGAGGTAAGGAGACGACTGACTTCGGGAACGTGACAATTACTGTACTTTAAATTTTTTTTTTTTTAACATTAAGAGCCAAATAGGAGCATATATTTAATTCATTAAGCCAGTCTGAAGTGGCTCCCTCCATCCCAGAGCAGTTAATCGGTGCTCAGTGTCTCCTAATGAAGGGGTCCCTGTAAGGTCAGCCCGACACTCGTTAGCTAATCGGAGACTTATTTGTTTTGCAAATTGCTCTCCCATTCTGAACCAGCGCGCAGTAATTTCCACGGCGGGGAAAGCGGGAGAGAGTTCACGGGGCTGGGTTTTTGAAGCCTTCAATCTGTCATTGGGACGAGGAGGATAAAAATAGCCTGGGAAAGAGAAGGAGCAGGAGGCTGGGTTTGTTCCAGCCCATCCAGCCCCGTCTCCCTCATCGGGACTGAGGGGTGGCTGGAGGGCTGTGTGGGGACATTGGGTGGCACTGCAAGCTCCTCACCGTGCCTGGCTGGGCACTGCTGCCCTGCCCTCCCCTGCCCTGTCCTTTCCATCCTCCTCTGAGGTCCATCAGAGACCTTGTGTGGTCCATGAGGGTCCTGCTACCCTGCCCTGCCCTGCCCTTTCCATCCTCCTCTGAGGTCCCTAAGAGACCTTGTGTGGTCCATGGGAGTCCTGCTGCCCTGCCCATGTCCTGTGCCCGAACACCTGCACCCTCAGATGCCCAAAAACGGGGGGCTGTGCACAGAAAGCTGTTCCCAGGGATGGCAGTGTCCCTGGTCCGTGTGGCAGAGGTGGCTCTGTGGGAGTGGGGTTGTGCCAGGCAGGGACACAGAGCTCAGTGTGGGGAGTTCTGGATCGAGGGTGAGCAGTGGGGACACCCACAGAGCCTGAGGAAAACACAAAGCCTGAATTGGCTCCTTAAACCCTTTTCCTTCTCTCCCTGAGGCAGCTGGAGGTCTGGTGCTGGGCTGGAGCACAACAGGTCCTCCTGGACTGGGTGTTCATGTTTATCTCCAGCAGAGGAAGCATCTCCCACCTTTTCCATGGATGAAGACTCTGACAGAGGAAGCATCTCCCACCCTTTCCATGGATGAAGACTCTGATAGAGGAAGCATCTCCCACCCTTTCCATGGATGAAGACTCCAGTAGAGATGCAGCAGAGGAAGCATCTCCCACCCTTTCCATGGATGAAGACTCCAGTAGAGATGCAGTAGAGGAAGCATCTCCCACCCTTTCCATGGATGAAGACTCCAATAGAGGAAGCATCTCCCACCTTTTCCATGGATGAAGACTCTGACAGAGGAAGCATCTCCCACCCTTTCCATGGATAAAGACCCACCTCCCTCCATTCAGCAGTTTGTTTTACAGATGTGCCCTGGGAATGAGCTGCCTGACAAGGTGTCCCTTTGCATCCCATTCCAGCTCTGTTCCTGTGACACACAGGGCTCAGCTCCTGCGCTGGAGAGGGCGAGGAGTGACCTGGGCTTTGCTTTTGGAAAACAGGAAAGGAGGCCTGCGTTTTGTACTTCAGGTCCAAAAGCAGAGTGATGTGTAAATTGGGGCTGTCAGCCTTTCCTCCCCAATCCATCAGCCGGGAGCTGCTGCCTGCCCCTGTCCCAGGGTGGGTGATTGAGAGCCCTGCAGCTGCTCCCAATTTCCCTCTTACACTGAAAAATCAGGAGTGAGAGCAGAAGGCAGAAGCTCCCTGTGCTCGTGCTGGGGCTGCTGCCCTGCCTCTCCAGTGCCTGACCTTTGGCCATGAGCTTTGAGCAGGGATTTTCCCCTGGTTCCAGGGCAGGATGACTGGGAGCACTGGGAGCAGACCCGGGCTGTCCTGGCTGCTCTGCTCGTTCCACTTGGCAGTCGCCTGAACTTACAGCAGTGCAGGGGGAGAAAGAACCTTTATTTTCCAATATCACAGGCAAAAAAAAAAAAACCCCACCTTCACTTTAATTTCCCCTTTAAAGTAATGACGTCTATAGCGTAAAGAAAGCGTTCCACTGAGGCACGATTTTTTTTCCCCCAAATGTCATGGAAATGGAGGAGTTTGAGCAACTGTATTTGTGTGCAAAAGAGGAGAGAAAGTAGATTAATTTTAAAAGGTTACATTGATTGCAGTCAGGCATGGACCTGCAGCAAGGAGGTGTGGGAACGAACGAGCTGCTTTCCTCTCCTGGGGGCCGTTCCACCTCAGCATCTTCCCAGGATTCTGGACCACACCCAGTGGCATGAGTCAAAAATCCTTAACTCTGAGAGGATCAAGCTCCATGTGACCCTGGAGCCTGGGAGAGAGCAGCCCTGGCTCCTGAAACACGAGGCTTTATCTATGAGCACGAGTCCTCTTTGAGCTTGGGGTTAGTGGTAAGGAGTTCCCTGGGAACAAACTAAAGGGTGAATTGTTACTGGATTTTCATTTCTCTGCAGGATCCCTGGCATCAGGGAAGAGCTCCTGGTCCTTCAAGGTAATGAAGCTGATTTCCTGCAGCTCTGTCGACACAGAGAAGGTGCTCAGGAGCCTCTGTTTCCAGACAGGCTGGGGGAGAGGTGGGAGCCTGACACGGTGGTGGAGAAGGTTCCGTTTGGTGGAGTCTTTCCAGCCCAGCCTGGGGTTCTTTGGGGGCTGCAGTCCTGGCTTGGCTCTGCTCCTGAGGGCAGGGGGAGCTGCCTTTTGGAGACCTGCCCAGTGCTCCCTGGTGTGCTCTTCCAGCATCTCCAGAAACCTTGGCTTTGGATAATTCCTGGAGCAGCTTGTAAGAACCAGAGAGTGACAAAGGCAGCCTGGAAGTGTCAACAACGCCCCTCTGCTGCACGAGGAAAGTGTTCCTGCAGCAGATGAGAGCTGTGAGCATCCCCAGGGCAGTGTGGGCGCTCCTGGGGCCTGGGATGGCTCTGCTGGTTTGGCTTCACTTCAGAGATGAGCTCAGTTACCTCCTTCAGGCACTGCTGCCCCTGTGTTGCACCATCCGACCCGGCCATCGGCCTCTGCCGCGGGGATGGGATGGACACAGGCTCTTGGGGAGGTGTTTCTTCTCGCCAAGGCACCATGGCTGGTGCTAATGGCAGCTTCCATCCTCTTCCAGGGCAGTGGGGCATAACCTCGAGGGGTCACTTGTCATTGTAACTCATGGGATCTTCTTTTCCTCACGAGGATTAGGGCTGGGGGCAAAGTCGCCCAAGCAGAAATCAATGAGCGCGAGCCTCTCCCATGAAAGCACGAGGGAATTGTTAAATCCCAATGTCCAAATTTCCCTCCCGGAGCTCCTCTCCTCCTCTTCCCTGAGGAACAACCTCTGTGTGGCACCAACACAGGCGCAGGAGCCGTTCCTCCTCCGCCACCGCCTTCACCGGAGCTCCGGCATTTCCCGCATCAAACGCAAACCAAGGCTGACCTTCCCCAGCGGGCAGGAGGCACCAGAGCTGTACCTGCTCTCCACATCAATACCCGTCCCCACGAGGTGCTCTCTGAGCTTGAAACCATCCTGGCGGGGTCATGCCCCGCAGCGTGGGGCCGGGCAGGAACCCCACCATTGGCTCCCCGCACTGTCGGGGCTTCAATGGCAGAGGGGAGGGAACGCTTGGCCTTGATCAGGAGGGATAAGAATAGCAAGCGGCAGGCGGTGGCCGGTGGGGTGCGGATGAAAGGCTCTCGTGCTTCCCCCATCCGGGGCGATCTGCCCCTGCCTTTCCCAAGCCGTAATTGCGGGGCACGCCGCACACGAGGAGGGTCACGCCCCACCAAAGCCCCAGCGCCGCGAGGCCGCGGCTCCAGGCTCGCCGGCAATGAGCGGGGAGGCGGCCGGGAGCCTTTTGATGCCGCTCTTCTTCCTCTGACGCGCTGGAGAATTATCTGATGCCTTTTTCCTGGTCTTAGGGAATGAGAAACTAGACACGGTTAGAGGGATGGGGGCTGTTTACCTCAGTATTTTAATAGGATCCCATTGGATGCATTGCTTCACCCAGGTGACAGCGTCACAATGTCCTCTCATCCCCCCAGTCAAGTATCCAATTAAAGACCTCACTCATTAACATATCTAACAAGAGGGCCCAATAAGGGGATGGGGTGGGCTCACTTCCAGTTTCCAGAATCTGTCCTGCCAGGGGACCTTGAGTTCTTACAGCAATAGAACGTTTGGTCTTCTAACTCTACAGTTCTGGGGTGTTTGGTCTCCCGGCCTGCAGGACACCCAGAACCCAGGCTGAGTTCTCACACCTAAAGCATCACAAGTGTGCCTGCTGATACTTGTGGATACAGAGAACTGTGTAAAAAGTAGACACAAGAAAAAGCAAAAAATCCTTCAGGCATCAATCAGGCTCTGAGGAAGGCATTTCTCTGGCTTGGAGCTTTGCCTCGCTCTGCACAGGAGACCAACTGCTCCTCTGCCACGTGGAGGGACAGCACCAGGCCATCCCCCAGGAGGTGCTCGATGGGCCCCTGGCCAAGGCCAGACCCAAACCCAACATCCCCAAGCCCTCCAGGGCACCCAGCCATGGCAATGGTGGACACGTCTGTGACCCTTCCTGGCAGTGGTCACTGGCTTTTGATGGGTTCTGCTCTTAGAGGTCATGCTGGGGACAGTCTGGTGGGGAGAGCAGAGCCCTTCCAGGTGTTGTGACACCTCAGCACGGTGATTTCCAAGCCCAACAGCTGTGGTGGGGCATCCTGGCCTCCCACTTCCCTGTGTTTTTCCAGGTGCTTCCTCTGGCTTTGCTCTCGTTCATTTATCACATGCACACAGAGCAGAAGTGGGCTCGAATCTCCATCTCCAGCAGCTGAAATCAAATCATTACCCAGCTCATCCCACCTGGAGAAGCGTTCCCGGCCGGTCAGCAAATTGTGAAAAAGTTTACTGTACCCTTTAGAGCAAGAAATTATCCTGGAGTGTAAGGTATGGCTCCAGCAGCCATACAAGTATAAAAATTAAAATTAAAAAGGTGGGTGAGATGGAGATTTAAATGATGCTTTAAAAAACACTGAGCAGGGGACACCTTGATCTAACTGGGGGTTCCCTTTGGAAGAAGTGGGCCTGGCAGCAGTGTGTGAAGGAGATAAAAGGGACAAAACTGGCACAACAAACTGGGAACATCCCCTCAGCTCTCCCAGGGCAGGCATCTCACAGCTGAAGCCCTTTCCCTGCAGTGGCTGCAGTGATGCTGCACAACATCATCCCTACAGCTGGCTGGTATTTTTGGGGGGCGATTTTGTCCTATTTTTAGGAAATGCCAATATGGATTGGGAACTTTTTTCGGGTCTGGGAGGGAAAAGGTCAGCCTGAGCAAATTTCTCAACCTGAACTGAAAGCAGAGAGGGGTGACAAACCCACTCCAGCTTCAGATGGAGCTAATTAAAGTGCTGACATTTTAAGACATGATGATGTGAAATCTCTTGCTTCAAGCCAAGTCTGGGCCCTTTTCAGAGTTCAGTTCTGCTGCCCAAAGTTTCCAGGAGAGGTGCAAGCCAGCTGAGAGGGGTGATGGGCTGGTTTTAATGTAGCATTGTCCTCACAGTGCGAGCAAGTTTTTAGCCTTTGGAAGAATCCTGTAACATCAGGCTGCCGGGGCAGAGATCCCAAAAAAAGTGGGGATCAGGTGGGGATCAGCTCAGGTGCCTGTGAGAGGGTTTGAGTTTTGTCTCTGTTGGTTTTACCCTGCAGGGAGAACAGGGGAGGAGAGCCCAATCCCACAACATGGGGGTAAACTGGGGTAGTACTTTGGTAGACCAAAACCTGTAGCATCACTCCTACAACTCTCCCCTGCACCAAAAAGAAAAAAAAAATTTGCATAAAATCCAACTCTGTGCAGTTTTCCAGAGGATGGAAGATTTTGGGGTGCCCCTGGGAGGGGAGGGGAGGGTGGGCTGTGGCAGAGCCGTGTGCCATGTGCTGCCAAGCCAGGCCGGGGCTGGCTGGGAGGGAAGGAGGGAGGGAGCTGCAATCAGGAGCTCTATTGTGGCTCTTGGGCTGCCGGCACAATGCAGCATTAAGAGACAAAGTCAGCTCGGCTCAGCGGGGTGCGGGAGGTGATTTGGGGGAAGGAGAGACTGGCTCTGACAGGTGGAATGAGCCTGGAGTGATGGGGGGAAGCCAGGCTGATGCCAGCGCCTGCAAACAGTTTCTGGCTCCCAGCCGAGCTGCAGGTCTGGGAGGGTGAGGGAGCTGTGCTGCTCCACTGAGAACACCCCGGGGCTGTCCCCAGGAGGGACCTGTCTGCACCTGCCCGGGGGATTGGGGTGCACCCAGGCACGAGGCACAGACGGCTGGATGGACGGACAGACAGACAAACGGGCTGATCGGCAGGGAGAGACTGATCGGGGCAGGGCAAGCACAAACCCGGGCTGCAGCAGGGAAAGCTTTCCATGTGAAGGGAGCTGGCAGGATGCCGGGGTCAGCAGGGGATGGACGGGGCAGCAGCTTCATTTGGGGTTTGGGACTCACTTTAAAGCCCCACTCCTCATCACCCTCCCTTCTGCAGGTGCCCAGGTGCACCCAGCCCTGCCAGGTAAGGGCACAACGAGTCCCAAAGGGCTGTGCTGGTGCCAGTGGGGGCAGCTGGGTTTTGGGGAGCCACAAGTGCAGCTCTGTCCAGGCACTGGCTCCTTATTGGGAAAAAAAAATTAATAATATGAGGACAAACTATTTTATTAGCTCAGAGAAGAGGTGGAACACCCTGAGCTCTGCCCCACCACCGTGGTCTCAATGCAGGTGAGATGCTGGAGGTGAACTGGTGGGTTCAGGATGGAGATGAACTGGTGGATATGAGGATGGAGGTGAAGTGGGGACTCTGAGGATGGAATTGAACTGGTGGGTGTGAAGATAGAGATGAACTGGTGGATATGAGGATGGAGGTGAAGTGGGGACTGTGACGATGGAGGTGAGCTGGTGGCCTCTCCCCGGCTGAGACATTTTCTGCTCCGTCATCCTGAGTTTTCTGCTCTGTTTTGCCAGACTGTTCCGGGGACGGCGGCTGTGCCGCACCTCGCGTTCTCCCAATGCCATCTAGTGTCAGCTCCGGCCGCCCAGGACAGTTATTTTAAGGCATCAGCGCTGATTTATTGCAGAAGGATCCTTGAGGGCCAACAGGCTGCCCAGTCTGGTTATTAACAGCAGCACGGATAACTAACGGGTGGGTGCGCAGGCTGGGCTGGATTATTTTTATTATCGCTCCTGTTTCGCACTAAAAACCCACCCTGGCAGAATGGAGTGCGAGGATGCGATGCCGTGTCCGAGACGATTAAAGTCTTTCAGCCTTCAGCCGCTTGTCTTGTAGCCCCGCCATCACCTGAGGCTTAATCACTCAGAAAAGTGCTGTCATGTCCTATTGTCGCCGTATTGGGAGCGCGACCTCTTTCCCGTTTAGCTGCCATCTGAAAAGAACGCAACTCGCCAGGAGACAGGCATGACTCAGGAGGCTGGTAATGGGATATAAAGACTTTGACCTGCGGGCCGCGCATTTGGAGGCTGCCAAGGTCAGCGGCAAGGGCGGCGATGTCCTCTGCACGGTGATTATTTGGCCAAACAACCCAAAACAGGCAGTAACGGCTCCTTCCGTGACAGGCAGCGGGGCTGAGCGCTGGGTTGGACTCTGCTCCTCCTGTGAGGGCATCAAGTCCCCCAATCCCTCCCCGCCTGTGGTTTGGGGCTGTGTGACTGCCCACCGTCCCCTCCTGCTGAGGAATTTGTTCTCCTCATCTTTCGCTTGCCACCATTGCAGGGGCATGGTCTGCACAGGCTGAAAACATTCTCATTTCTACCTTTTTGCGGGCAAAGAGCCACAGCAGCATCTCCTCTGTGTCCCATTCATCTGCCTGGCAGTGTAGAGGGAGGTGTCACTGGACAGATGTGCCCTGTCCCCTGCTCGCCCTGTCCCCTGCTCTGCTCACCACCATTGGCTGCCATGATTTAGGTCCCTGCTAACCTCATCCTCATCCTCAGCCACTGCTGACCATGTGGATTTATCTCCTCGGCTGCAAACCACCTCACCGAGGCAGTTTGAGTCGGTGATTAATTAAGGTCTCCCTAGAAATGAGGTTACTCCCTGCAGCCTCACGTGTAAATGTGCGATTAATGGGTGCTGGCCGTGTCAGACGGCCACGACCGGGCTGGGCCGGGGAGGGTCTGCCTGCTTGAACACAGTCCTTGAACACAGATTTTCCATGGAAAAACTTCCAAACAATCCCGTGGGACGGGGAACGCAGCTGGCAGTGCAGTGGGGAGCCAGGAAGGTTAAGGAAACGGTGAGCCAGGCACGGAGCAGCCGCTTTGGAATCAACAGCCAGAGATGCTCACACGAGACTCTCCCCGTGGCTGAGCCAACATCCAGCCTGCTCCGTGTGTTTAATTTTCACTAATCTGTTTGGGGTTTTTTAATTATCTGCAAACAAAGGTGCCTTCCTCATGGAATAACAATGGTGCTGCGGACAGCGAGCAGTGGGCGGCCGGGCTGTGCCCACACCCCTTCCCTGCCACTCCGCAGAACTCCGGAACTTTGCCCAGGACTTGTTTGTCTGTCCTTATCCATCATCGGTGCTGGGATTCCGCCCTGCTCAGCAGCATCTGCATGCAGCATCTCCGACAGCACGAGCGAGTCCTGCTGAGCTGGTGTGTAAAAAGCCTCCGCAATCACCCTGTGCTACGGAGCTGCAGGAGGGTTTAAATACAAGGCTCTTTAATAAGATTAAAAGAGCCCTTTCTTTCCCCACTGGTTTTCTGCTTGCTCTTTCATGCTGCCGGAGCCCTCGGGTTGTGTCAGGGCCCGGCTCTCTCCGTGGGCTGACGGGTTTCCTAACTCCCTCCCTGCACTGTCAGCACAGTGTCAGGAACAGCAAATACCAGTTGCAGCAGCTGGAGGAGGAGGAAGCACAGGTCGGAGCAGTCCCTGGCCTCGGTGTGGTTGGGTTTTGCCCTCCAAAACATCCTCAGTGGCATCAGTGACCTGGAGAAAACCCTGTGCCTCGGCGTGTGCAGCAGGAAAATGGGTTCAGTCCCGTTTACCTGTCTCCTCCAGAGCTGGCTGCGGTGTTTGATTCATGTCAGCGGCTTGGCTGGTGACTGCGGGATGAATGACGCTATATAAATGCAAAGTGTTATTAATATTTCATGTTGTAGTGAAAATGTACTAATGGGGCTTGTTCCTGGAAGATAAAGTGCTGCCATTAATACACCTTTGTGTCCCCTGTGCTGGGGACTCACCTGTGGAGGGCTGGAGGGGGCTCTACCCGGAGCAGAAACTGCCCATCACACCTGGCAGCTCCCCAAAAGAGGGGATTTTAACCCAGAAAGACACAAAGAGCCGTTTCTGACACCCAAAAAATTCGGGGTACCTGGGGCAGAACATCCCCCCACCCACCACAGGGTGCTGGTGGATGGGTGCTGCTCTGGGCCCTCCCTGTCCCTGCCTGCCCATGGGGGACAGAGCCCCTGGGAACCCCTTCCCGGCACAGCCACTACACAGGCACGTTCAAAAAAAAATAAAAATGGGCTTGTTTGACTTCAAACTGCAGAACTCTTCCCTGGAGCCATCCGCAAACACTGGTAATTTACTTTACAGCTGTTTAGATTTGTTTCTCTACGTTTTTTTTTCTAAACCCCAGCGGAATTGCAAATGAAACGTGTGTTTGCTCCTCAAATGACTCCAGCCGTGCCTGAACTCCTGCACCTCACACCTCGTCGGACCCCCCTCCCCTCTGACCCCCATCCCTGCCCCCCAGAGCTGTGAGATGGGGGTCAGACCTCAAAGAGGGGGCTCTCTGAGCTGGGGTTTCACCTTGGGCCGGCTCCAGGTTCTGGTATCAAGGGGAGTGATGGGGAAGAGACTTGTGCCAGCTTGCAGGTGAGGGGAGCACAGGTAAGCAGTTCATTAATTGCCAGTGGAATAATCAACTGCCACCCATCCATCAGAGGGTGGCTGGGGAGGGATAAAGGCTCTGCTAAATTATTGCCATGGTGCAAAGTTTCAATAAAAAAGGATTATAAAGGGCGGTGTTCAGCTCAGAGGCTCCCGGCGCTGTGGGCGGGGGCTCCAGGGCTTCGGCCGCTTTGGAGCAAGGGGTGCAGGGAAGGCACGCAGGGACCCCAGATTGTGCTGGACATCCCTGCAGGAGCTGAGGACAACCAGCCCTGAGCTGCCACCCCTCCCCACGGCCGAACAGCCGGCTCAGCCCTCCCCTGCACGGCAGCGCTGCGGGGCCGCCCTTCGCCTCGGGAAATCTGGCATTCCATGGGACACGTGGGGACCCGCCTGGAGCCTCATCCCTTCCCCCGGGAATCTCCTCCTCGCTCCCAGGAGCGCGGGGATGATTCATGCGCTGTCTCTCTCACCTGGCGATGCGCTCCTACCCTGGGCAGGCGCCGACCCGCAGCAGCGCCTGGGAGGAGGGACACCCGCAGGTGAGCGGCCTGGGGACCCCCCTCTGCCGCGACCCCCGGCCCCGGGGAGGTGGGGAGGGCTCTGGGGTAGCGCGTCTGACACCAGGGACATGGGCACGGCCTGCGCTGCAGAGGGAGCGCGCACAGGGAAGGAGGAATCCGGGCTGTGCATGTTCCTCCGGGGAGCCGCCGTGAGACCGGAGCCAGCGGCTCCCACGGCAGGGACGGGAACCGGGAGCGCCCGTGGTCACTCCGGTCCCGCGGGTGCGTGCATTGGCTGGGCTGTGCAGTGCAGGGGATGTGTTGACCCCTCAGCGAGGAGGAATCTTGTGGTTTCACTGGTAGGTAAAATATTTAAGGAGAGCCAGTGCCAAAAGGCAGCCCTGGGAGTCCTGTTCGGCTGCAGCTCCACGGTGCGTGGGGTGTTTTCAATCTGGCACTCTGCAAGCCGGGCTCAAATCGGCCACACACGGGCCTGGGGCTGGTGAAAATTGGTTGTTTGGGGCTGTTTTGGCTGCCCGGCCCCACGGCAGCTCCTCGGCACTGCAGGGGCTGTGCAGCCCCCCAGCCCCGCCGCTGCTTCTGCCCTGCCGGGGGCTCCCGGGTGCGTGGGCACAGCGTGGGCACACGGAGCAGGGGCTCAGGACTCCTCCTGCAGTGCCCGGAGGAGCACGGAGGCGACGGCAGATTCCAGCGATGGGAGAGGACGCGGTGGGTGAGTCACTCCCCGGCTGCTCCTACTTGTTGTGTGCCCGGGCCGGGCCTGGCAACGTAAGGAAAATGAATAACAAATACCTGGGCAACGAGGCGGGAGCAGGGGCGGGATGGGGGCTGAGCCGTGCACCGGAGGTGGCGGTGGCTGGAGGATGCTGTGGCTGTGGCAGAAGCCCCAAACATTGCCAGGTCCCCAGAGTGGGGGATGGTGTTTGGAGGACACGCGTCACCCGGATCAGGTCTGTGCTGGGACACGTGTCAGTGGTGTCCCTGCATGCCAGCACGGGTCAGAGATGGTGTCAGGAGAGTGGCTCAGTGCTTTGAGGCACACAGGGGCTCCAATGGGCACCTCTTGCTGCTTCAGTGTCACAGTGTCTTCTCTCTTCCCAGGCTGGCTAAGAGGATCAGGGAGCCATGAACTGGGGGGTGTTCGAGGGGCTCCTCAGCGGCGTCAACAAGTACTCCACAGCCTTTGGCCGCATCTGGCTCTCCCTGGTCTTCATCTTCCGCCTGCTGGTCTACGTGGTGGCGGCCGAGCGCGTCTGGAGCGACGACCACAAGGACTTCGATTGCAACACGCGGCAGCCGGGCTGCACCAACGTGTGCTTCGACCACTTCTTCCCCGTGTCCCACATCCGCCTCTGGGCCCTGCAGCTCATCCTGGTGACATGCCCGTCCCTCCTGGTCATCATGCACGTGGCCTACCGGGAGGCCAAGGAGCAGAGGCTCCGTGAGATTGAAGGGGAGAATTATCGCTGCATCTACCCCAACCCCGGCAAGAAGCGGGGCGGGCTGTGGTGGACGTACCTGCTCAGCCTCATCTTCAAGGCTGGCGTGGACGTGGTCTTCCTCTACATCTTCTACCGCTTCTACAGGAACTACACCCTGCCCCGCGTGGTGAAGTGCGAGCTGCCGCCCTGCCCCAACGTGGTGGACTGCTTCATCTCACGGCCCACCGAGAAGACCATCTTCACCCTTTTCATGGTGGTCACTGCCTGTGTCTGCGTCGTGCTGAGCATCATCGAGGCCGCCTACCTGATCGGGAAGCGGTGCTGTGAGCGCCTGGAGGCCACAGGAGGAGGGGACAGCCGGCAGCACAGCCACGACTGCCCCGTGTCCTGTGCTGACCCGGTGGGCACGGGCGGGCAGGTGTTCCATGGGCCGGACTACAAACCCCCCACAGCCACCATCCCGCTCACGGCCTCCTGCCCCAGCACGCTGTCCGAGGATGAGGCTCATACCTAGAGCTGCTCACCTGGCCTGCAACTTCCTGGCTGCTCTTGCTCCTCTGGGCCCTGGTGCAGCACCCTGGAGTTGGGCTGTGCCCGAGGGGTCTCTGCCTCTCCTGTCCCAGGAAAGGCACTTTACATCATCCTGCTGAGTTTGGAGTACAGCAGGAGCTGTAGGACATGTGCTGTCCCCGTGCTGGGAGTGACAGGGGAGCTCTGTGGCAGCTCTGAACTGACAGTGGTGCCCAGACTCTGAGCCTGCACCAGCCAGGACGGACACCCTGATCCCCCAGGAAACCCCTCTTCCTATGTCTCACCTTTCACCAGCCACTCAGGGCCACCTCAGACTGATGCAATCGTCATTAATAACACTCATTAGTTAAGTGGGGACAAGAGCAGGTCCCCTGGTGCCACAGCCATGAGGATCCGGCCGGGCAGGCAGCGCCCGCTGTGGGCTACTGGATCATCCTGCCTGGCCAGGGAAAAACACCTGAGCAAAACAGCCTGACACGGGAGAGGAAAAACACCCCAACCATTGATTAAACAACACCATTAAATGGCAGAATCTGATCTCGTTTATTGTTGTAATGCATCGCGTTCGGCCGTGACACGGGCGGTGCTGCCATTTCCGAGGCCATCTGAGAGAGCTGAGCATTAGCTGGCATGAATAATTAACAATAATTTCATGGCAAATGCACTCACAAGTAACATTAACATCGAACACGCAGCTCGATCTGTTACTGGTTTTGCTTTACTCAGAGGGTGTGATAATTATTTTTTCCATGAGCAGTGGCGGTGCCAGCGCTCCCTGGCTCTGTCCCAAAGGAAGTGGCACAGGGGGCAAGGGAACACCATCGCTGTGTCCTTTATGTGGCTGAGGACGTTCTCAGTGCCAGATCATTGCAGTGATCCAGCTGAGACCCTCCCTGGGCAAAACTGAGCTCCTTCCCACAGCCCATCCTGGGGGAAGGACCAGCTGGATGTGCTGGACCAGAGGCTGAGGGGCGGCTGTGGCCGAGGGGATGTTGAGGACAGGCAGGGCTGAAGGGAAGCCAAGAGCAGGCAGGGCTGCAGCACTGCTGGATGGGAGGGCAGGGACTGAGCCAGCCACTGATGGGGGTGAGGATGATGGAGAAGCCCTGGGGGGATCCCACCCACCCTCTGAGCACGCAGCAGCTCCTTGTGCTGACACCAGAGAGTTTGGGTATCAGAGAGGCAGACGGTGAAACACAGATTTTTTTCCACTTCTTCTTAAGGGAAGCTGTGCTGGCTCTGCCTTTTTTCCATCCACTCCCGTTGCTGGATTATCCACCTGGAAGTTTTCTTTGTGAATCCTGTAACATCAGAGGACACAAGTTGTTCTTTGTGTGCGAGCCATTGCCCCGATTTAAAGAGCATGGGCTGGGCTGTTTGTTTTCCAGCAAGGTTGGCCGCTCCTGCCCCAGGCTGCAGAGTGAAACCCTGAGGTGTTCCCCTCTGAAAGCACTAATGGGGACAGAGATGAGCCCCAGAAAAGCCACCTTGCCCCACTTCCGCACATCAAAGCACAGCTGGAGCTGCTGCCCATTGCGAGACACCTGAAGATCCAGTTGCAGGGTGTTGTTGTGCCGTTTTGTCGCGCTCAGAGCAAACATTGCAGAGCTCTGGGTGTCTTGCACCATCCAGGTTTGGGATAAGCAGCAGTCAGCTGGAAAAATGGGAGTGTTTGGCTGCTTCTTTTGATGTGTTCCCCACATTGGTGCTGCAAAAACAGGGGTCTGGATATTGGGACACCTCCTGGGATGCAGAGGCAGGACCAGTGTCAGCAAGCCAGGGGGTGTGTCACAATAAAAGCTGAATTTTTCCCAGATTTTGCGTCATCACACAGGAAATCCCCTGTATTTGCTTGTGGGATGCCAGAAGACCTCCTGAATGTTGGGGTGAGGGGATTTTAAAGAAACTTCCCACGAACTCCAGCCCAGGCAGGGATGTGGAGGGGATTGCGTGCGCAGCTCAGGGGTAGCTTGGCCTTCCCATCCTGGGTTTGTTTCTGCCCTGGCCAAAACCCGTCCGTTTGCTGGGAATTGAGGAGAAACTCTGATTTATGTCCAGCCCCAGCTGCTGGCTCCCAGGATCCCATGACTCCTGTGCCCCTGCTCTTGCGGGGGAGTCTCGTCCCTGGGGATGTGGCCCTGGAGGGGGACAGCTGCTGGCAGGCAGAACCCTGCCATGCCCCATTGAAGACCCTTGTAAAGAGACTTTGAGGTTTTCCTGCTGGTTTGGCGTCCGCCTGCTCCACTGTTTGGGTTTTTCCTTTATGGAGGAGCCAAGGTTGGGCCTCTCTAAGTCGCTGGGTGTTTCAGTGCTCCCATCTGGCCATGAGGCCTTTCACCTGTCACCCTGCCCAAGGTGGCACCACGGTCACATGCTCTGGGCTTACCCCTGAAGCTCCCAGGTGCTGACATCTGCAGAACCACGCTGGCACCTTTTCCCTGTGCCCACGCTGGCAGAGGGATGGTAGAGGGGGCGCAGGGATGTGCCCTTTGATGGATTTATGATGCCCAAACACCCAGCTCAGCATTTCAAAACACCGCGGAGCACGGGGAGTTTCCGCTCCCCACCCAACTGCCTGAGGGGAATCTGCCCATGCCGAAAAAGCACCTGAACTTTCTCAGCGTGGCCACAAAGCCGCTCCTGAAATTCCAAAACTGCAGGCCAGAGGCTGCCCAGGGATGATTCGGCCCCGATCTTCACCCGGCCCTCAAGGGGTTTGGCCGTGGGGCAGGGAGCAGCTGCCTCTGCAAGGAATCAGAGCTGCCGCTGCTTCTCACAACTTCCCTCTCTCCAGGGTTTTTCACCTCTCAGGCCGCAGCCCCCGGATTCCTGCCGAGCTCCTGCCACACCAGCTCTCAGCAACAGCATAGCTCAAATTCCTGATCCGGGCAGCTCCGGGGTGAGGGAAAGCTCCGGAGCCCCTGCTTGGTTCTCATCCGGGATGGGGGTGCCCGTGTCACCCCCTCCTACAGGCTCACCCCATCCTGCACCCCCAGGCTTCCACCAGGGTTTGCTTTGGGTCTCCTGGGCACTCATTCCTCCGTGTCCCCAGCCTGGCAAATCCTCACTGGCTTTATTTGCGCTCCTGGAGCCATAAAGCCTCCGGGCAAGTGGCTCCTTGTCTGCCAGGAGAGCAGGGAGCAAATCTCTCCGGGCACCCAGCACCCCGGGGCTCTTCAGACACGTCCCCATGGGAGGGGTGGCCCTGGCAAGGTGCCGGTGCCGAGTGAGGCTCAAAGGCGGCTGATCTGCCCCAGGGTGTGCCGGAGGATTCCAGGGAAGCCTCGAGGCACTTTGAAGACCTAGTGAACCGCAGGGGAAGGGAAGCACATTCCTGCCCGGCTACGTCGGCATCAATCGGGGCTGATCCATAGAGCATCCGGTGGGATGGGACTGGCTCAGCCTCCTGGGAGCCACCGGTGCTCTGGGGACAGGGACACCCCCCCTTAGGGACACTCCCCCTTAGGGACAGCTCCCATGTCCCATGGGGCTGCGGCGTGAGGCAGCAGCAGAGCAGGGTCCTGCTGCACGGGGACCCTGCTGCCACCCTGCTCCATGGGAAAGGTCCCATCTGGCCACACCAGCCCCGCCAGGGCGGTGGCTGCAAGTTCCTGTAGGTTGGAGATACCGATGAGCTGTTGCAAAACTATTACTAAGGCAAAATCATTTAAAAAGTGGGTTGCGATTGCGTCACCGGGGACTCTCGGCAATGGTTGCTGGCGGGCCCAGAGCTGGGGGATTGTGCGAGGTCTCTGCTCTTGCTGCTGAGCCTGCAGTGCCCAGACCATCCCTGCAGGGCACGGGACATCACCTGGAAGGAGCTGCTGGTGTTTCCTGTGGAGGAATCCGTCCGTGCTGATCTCCCTGCGGGAGCTGACCTGCCTTTTGTTGTTCAAGCCGAGCGTGTGCGTGCATGTGCTCTGACAAGAACCTCTCCGGGAGCTGTTTGCCAGACTCACCCAGTGAGTGCTGGGAACCCAACCAACCACCCTTCCCCTCCCCTCACACACTCAGACAAACCCTGGGTGTGCAGGAGGGCTGCGGCTGGGAAGGAGCTTCTCTGCTCCGAGAGGCGCCCGGATCCGACACCTTCCTCCAGCTTTCCCACCTGGACAGGTACCTCCGGGGGCACAGGGCACGGTGGGGCTGCCAGGGTTGAGGGGGGTCAGCCCCGTGGTGTAAGGGGGTGCAGGTGGGACCTGGGGCTGCTGTGGGAGGTGGGGATCCCCACATCACACAGTGCTACATCAGGACCCCACAGGCCGTGCCGGGGTCCCCGTCCCATGGGGCAGTGCAGGGGGATGGCACAATGTGGCACCCCAAGGAGCAGCAATGGCCACCCCAGGCCTCGCTCCTCCGTCCCACCGCCCTCTACAGGGACCAAAAGAGGCAGAAACCCCCCGAAAAAAAGTGGTTGTGCTGAGTTTGTGCCCCAGGTGGGAGCGGGGCGCTGTCGGCTCCAACGCCCTGCGCCCACACGGGGCAGGACGCGGCCGTGACGCAGTGGGTTGGCATCCCGGGGGCTGGCAAGGGTGCCGGGCTCTACGGGAGGCAAACCGGCACTGCCAGCACACCTGAGCACACCTGAGCTCTGCCCCTGCTCTGTTGGGCCGCCAAGCAGCACTGGGGGGTCTGTGGGGCTCACGCAGTGCTCCACACACCCCCTGGCACGGGGGTTGGCACAGAGCTTGGCACGGAGATCACGTCCCCTTCCTGCCCCAAGGCAGGTCCATGACTGGAGCCAGCGCTGGGCTGAACCAGGCACACGGGTGCTGGGCAGGTGGGTTATGGGCAGGTGGGTGCTGGGTGGTCTCACTGGCACCAGGGGTGGGGGCATGGGTGAATTGGCAGGCTGGCGAGGGGGCACAGGCTCTGGGGGCATGCAGAGGCTCCAAGTTCCATCAGCACCAGCTTCTGGGGGCAAAAGAGCAGCTCCCTTCTCCCAGTTTTAAATCCAGTGTTTGGGTGGGAACTCAGTGATTGCTCCCCACCCTGACTGCTGGCCATGGGTTTGCCAGGGAGGAAGATCTGGTTTCAGACGGGGCAGTGAGTGAAGGTGTGTGGGCACGGGCAGAGGCACAGCCCTGGCACTTGGCACAGGGACCCCAGCCAGGGGACACTCGGCTCAGTCACACTTCCCAGTGTGTCCCTGGGCCAGAAGTGTGGGAGCACAGCCACAGCTTCAGGGCTTGCTGTGGGGTGACCCTGGCCAAGGATGGGCTCCCAGACAACTCCATGGGCTCCGGGCAGTGCTCCAGATTCTGTTCCATCCCCGCAGCCCTGGGACACCGCGGTGCTCCTGATGAGAGGACCCTGACCAGCAGTTTGCCATCGCACCCTGGCTATGCCCCGTGCTGGACACTTCCCACCCCACAGCCCCCGGTGAGCGGGGAAGGAGCCTGAGCCTCCTCCAGGTACGTCTGGGAAAGCACTGGGTGGGGAACGGGCAGCGGCAATTCCTTAGAAGTGGGAGTGACCCGGCGTTCTGTGAATCCCTGTGCCACGGCAGACACCTTCAAGGCCCAGACGGCTATAAAAACCACCTGGATTTGTAAATGCAGGTGGAGTAAAGCTCCAGGTCAGGCTTAGCGTGTCACTCTCCTCACACGGGGCAGCCCCAGGCTGAGCTGCGGAGCCGGTTTGGCTGTCGGGACCTCTGGCGTTGCTGCCAGGAGCGGGAGCGGAGCGCTGGCCGGGGTGACACACACAGACTGTGACACACACGGACTGTGACACACACGGACTCTCACTTTCTGCAGCCCTGCTCTCACCTGTGTTTGGGCCACCTCAGGTGAGACAGAAAACAGGTCCCAGGCATGTCCCAGGCATGTCCCAGCACTCCAGCACTGCAGGAGCAGCCATTTCCCCTTCGGCTGTTGATCCTGGCCTGCTCCAGCAGATCGTGCTGCCAGTTTGCACCAGCACTCACAATCAGGGGATTGGGGCAGGAACTTGGCCAGGTGGCTCATCCCTCACAGCAAAGGCTCTGTCAGAAGGAAGTGCAGAGAGATTGAGTCACCTCTGTCACCAGGAGCGTGTGAGGATGGGCTTTACTGTCAGCAAGGGTGAAGAATCCCCACCCCAGATGAGTGTAATGTGGTGGGGGAGAGGGTTCAGAGGTCAATGAGATTTAGTGCAGCAAGAGATGTGCAGCCCCAGTGGTGCCTCCCATCTTCCCTCACCCACTGCTCCTTCTGCCTCTCCAGGTCGGGTGACTCTGGTCTGCCTCGGCTGCCATGGATTGGAAAACGCTGCAGGCGCTGCTCAGCGGGGTCAACAAGTACTCCACAGCCTTCAGCCGCATCTGGCTCTCCGTGGTCTTTGTCTTCCGTGTGCTGGTCTACGTGGTGGCAGCCGAGCGCGTGTGGGGAGATGAGCAGAAGGACTTTGACTGCAACACACGGCAGCCGGGCTGCACCAACGTGTGCTACGACCACTTCTTCCCCATCTCCCACATCCGCCTGTGGGCCCTGCAGCTCATCTTTGTCACTTGTCCTTCCCTCCTGGTCATCATGCATGTGGCCTACCGGGAGGACCGCGAGAAGAAGAACCGGGAGAAGAACGGGGAGAATTGCCCCAAGCTCTACAGCAACACGGGCAAGAAGCACGGCGGGCTGTGGTGGACCTACCTGTTCAGCCTCTTCTTCAAGCTTGTCATAGAGATCCTGTTCCTCTACCTCCTCCACAAGATGTGGGACAGCTTCGATTTGCCACGGCTGGTGAAGTGCTCCAACGTGGATCCCTGCCCCAACACCGTGGACTGCTACATCGCTCGGCCAACTGAGAAAAGGGTCTTCACCTATTTCATGGTCGGAGCCTCCTCCATCTGCATCGTCCTCACCGTCTGTGAGATCTTCTACCTCATCTTCAAGCGAGCTGTCCAGAGGGCAAGGAAGTGGAGGAAATCCACCAAGCGCTCCGTCAGCTACAGCAAGGCCTCCACCTGCCACTGCCACGTCAAGTCGGAGGAGAAGGACAACAAGTCCCAGCCTAGGTGTGTGGCAGCCCTGACCGCTGTCTGAGGGGTGCTGGGGAGGGTGGTGAAGGGAAGAAATGTCCTGGCACATGCCAGGGATGGTTGGCACCACAGGTGACTGACTACTAGTGATGCCACCACCAGACTCGTCAGCCAGGACCTCGATGGCTGTAAGGGGAGGGGGACATATCCATGGGAACTCTCGTGCTTGGGACCATGGGCACATCCCTGGGTGTCCCAGTGGTGTGGACACGCTCGGTGGCAGGTGGGTGCTGGCTGCCCGTGGCCATGCCTGAGGGTGTCTGTTCTTCCCACAGAGGAGAAGAGCCGTGAGCTCCCCTGTCCCAGGCGGTTCACATTCCCCTCAGCTTGGCTCTTCCAGCCTGCCGAGTCCCCCAACCCTCAAGAGTCGACCTGTGTGAAAAATGACTAAACCCAACAAAGTAACGTCCCTGGAGAGAGACCCACGGGTGCCTGAGCAGACACAGGTAAGGCAAGGGCAGTCCTGGAGCTCTGCAGGTGCCGGTACCACAAGCATGGACATCAGAACAGCACACAGATCCTCCGTGTCCAGCAGCTTCTCATGGGTCCTGCAGCTCTGCTGCTCCCATGCTGAGTGTGAGAGCACCAGATGGTGCCCAGGCAGGGCTGGTGTCACCCAGCGCAGTGCCAGTCCTCCCAGCTCACTGTGCCTGGCACAGGCACAGTCCCAAGCACTGCTTTGTTTTGTACCAAGAAACCAAAGGAATTCTGGGCTCCATGGGCAGAGCTCTCTTCATGTACTCAAAGTAATGACACAGGACCAGGGCTCCGGCCTGTTGGCAACTGTTCTGCTGGCCCAGTTTGCCATCACTGGGGCATGGCAGCTTCTCCCCCTTGGCTCACAGGAACACTGAGCCATGTCCTGCCCAGATGCCCTTGCTGCTCTGCTGCTTCCCTTGGTGCCTCTGTGTCCCCCCTCACCTCAGATGCACGTCACACATGGCATGAGCTACGGATCCAAAAGGTCAATAAATGGCATGTTAGGAGACACCAGAGTCTGCTCGGTATGTTGGAAATCAGGGGAGGCTGGTGAGGGCAGAAGACATGGATTTGCAGAGGTTCCCCAGGTCCTTCTCATCCACCCGAGCTGGGCAGCAGTCGAGCCCACGGCCGAGCTCACGTCCGCCCGTTCCGCCTCTCCCAGCTTGTCACGCGTCGTTAAACTTTAATTCAGCAGAACCACACGCTGGCCCCCAAGGAAATCAAGCAGGGATGTGCATCAATTATTTACTAAACCTTGATAAATATTACAATAAATAGAAATTATTTCCGTTTAATCTCTCCTTAAGCAGCACTAGTGGAGGGTCTGCTGTTCCCAGCTCCGCTCAGCCTGCCCGCGTTTCTCAGCCCCACGAGCGTGCAGGGTGTGCTGAGACTCCCCGACAGCAAAACTCTGTCTGGAACAAGCGAGGGAATTCCCGGCCGGGCTTCGGGGGGGCTCATCCCGAGAACCTGGGGGATGCGGGATTGTGAGCGGGCTCCGGTGGGGCTCAGAACGGGAACCTGCGGGATACGGGATGGGGGCCAAGCACCGGTGGGGTTCATCCCGGGAACCGGTGAGGTTCATTCCGGTAACCGGCGGGACGCGGGACCGCAGCCGGGCTCCGGTGGGGCTCCAGCACCACCCAGCGCCCGCCGCGCCGCACGGACCCTCCGNCCTCCTCCGGCTTCCCCGGGTCCTGAACAAGTGGAGCCACCCGCTCCGACCCCTCACACTCAGCGCGGCCCGAGCCCGGCGCGGCGGAGGTGAGTGCGGCCATCCGGGACCGCCGGGGCACCGCGACCGCTTGGGGACACCGTGCCGGGCACGGGGCACATCGTGGCCCAGGCGCTGCCGCGGGTTCTTTTAACGGCACAGCCACCACTTCTGTGCTTAATTAGCAGCGGTTAATGAGGAGCCGGGGCTGCGGCTGCCCTGTCCTTCCCTCACAGCTGGGCTGAGTGCCCACGGGGTGCGGGTTTGGCTGCCCGGGATCCCCGGAATGGCAGCAGGGTGGTGAGCGGTGGCGAGGGGAGAATGATGGGGCTGGGGGTCTATCAGGAGCTGGTGGAGGGCTGTCCGTTCAGTTTGGGGTGAGCCTTGAACAGGCACGGGGGTGGCAGCTGTACCCCAAGGGGTTGTGCTTACCCTTTGGATGGTCCTGCTCTCTGTTTTTGGGAAAGCCAGGACAGCAGAAAATTGGTAGCCCCCACCGTGCCTCCTCTGCAGGTACCCTGAGCTCCCTGGGCAGCCCCAAACAGCTGCTGACTGTGGGCTGTCTCCGGAGTGGCCAGGACAGCCACGAGCTGTGAGTGCTGCTGGGAGGGGAGAATCCCTGTCTCTCCCAGCCCCATGTTCCTGCACTGTGTAGGAGGAGCCCTCTGGGGCTCTTAAACGCTGCCTGGAGCCCTCCCTCCCTCAGAAGTGGGACGTTCCTCAAAGGGTTTGCTGGGACACTCCACAGAGTAGCTATATCCTGAAAAACTCGGGGTTTAGGTGGTCGCATCTGCCCTGTGCTCCCCAGCATGGAAACGGGGAACTGACGTGGCTGCTCTCTCCTCTCTGCTGGCAGAGGCAAAGGGTTCCTAGAAGATGGGTGACTGGGAATTCCTGCAGAAACTGCTGGACCAAGTCCAGGAGCATTCGACAGTGATCGGGAAGATCTGGCTCACTGTGCTCTTCATCTTCCGCATCCTCATCCTGGGCTTGGCCGGGGAGTCCGTGTGGGGGGACGAGCAGTCGGATTTCGTGTGTAACACCAAGCAGCCCGGCTGCACCAACGTCTGCTATGACAAAGCCTTCCCCATCTCCCACATCCGCTACTGGGTGCTCCAGTTCCTCTTCGTCAGCACCCCGACCCTGATTTACCTGGGCCACGTTGTCTATCTGTCCCGGAAGGAGGAGAAGCTGAAGAAGCAGGAGAGCGAGCTTCGGGCTATCCACAGCAAGGACCCAAAGATCGAGCAGGCCCTGGTGGCCCTGGAGAAGAAGATGTCCAAGATCTACATGACAGAGAGCGGCCGGCTCAAGATCCGAGGGGCGCTGATGTGGACGTACATCACCAGCGTGATCTGCAAGAGCATCTTCGAGGCCGGTTTCCTCGTGGGCCAGTGGTACCTGTACGGCTTCTCCATGGTGCCCCGCTACGTGTGCAAGAGGGACCCCTGTCCCCATCAGGTGGACTGCTTCATCTCCCGCCCCANGGGCGGGGGACGGAGCGTGCCCGGGTCACCCCGCCGGGCAGGGGACGGAGGATCCCGGGGTCTCTGGCTTAGCGGGTTTGCCGCAGCCGGAGACGAGAGTGCGGGAGCACCCGAGCTTCTCATCGNGAGAATGATGGGGCTGGGGGTCTATCAGGAGCTGGTGGAGGGCTGTCCGTTCAGTTTGGGGTGAGCCTTGAACAGGCACGGGGGTGGCAGCTGTACCCCAAGGGGTTGTGCTTACCCTCTGGATGGTCCTGCTCTCTGTTTTTGGGAAAGCCAGGACAGCAGAAAATTGGTAGCCCCCACCGTGCCTCCTCTGCAGGTACCCTGAGCTCCCTGGGCAGCCCCAAACAGCTGCTGACTGTGGGCTGTCTCCGGAGTGGCCAGGACAGCCACGAGCTGTGAGTGCTGCTGGGAGGGGAGAATCCCTGTCTCTCCCAGCCCCATGTTCCTGCACTGTGTAGGAGGAGCCCTCTGGGGCTCTTAAACGCTGCCTGGAGCCCTCCCTCCCTCAGAAGTGGGACGTTCCTCAAAGGGTTTGCTGGGACACTCCACAGAGTAGCTATATCCTGAAAAACTCGGGGTTTAGGTGGTCGCATCTGCCCTGTGCTCCCCAGCATGGAAACGGGGAACTGACGTGGCTGCTCTCTCCTCTCTGCTGGCAGAGGCAAAGGGTTCCTAGAAGATGGGTGACTGGGAATTCCTGCAGAAACTGCTGGACCAAGTCCAGGAGCATTCGACAGTGATCGGGAAGATCTGGCTCACTGTGCTCTTCATCTTCCGCATCCTCATCCTGGGCTTGGCCGGGGAGTCCGTGTGGGGGGACGAGCAGTCGGATTTCGTGTGTAACACCAAGCAGCCCGGCTGCACCAACGTCTGCTATGACAAAGCCTTCCCCATCTCCCACATCCGCTACTGGGTGCTCCAGTTCCTCTTCGTCAGCACCCCGACCCTGATTTACCTGGGCCACGTTGTCTATCTGTCCCGGAAGGAGGAGAAGCTGAAGAAGCAGGAGAGCGAGCTTCGGGCTATCCACAGCAAGGACCCAAAGATCGAGCAGGCCCTGGTGGCCCTGGAGAAGAAGATGTCCAAGATCTACATGACAGAGAGCGGCCGGCTCAAGATCCGAGGGGCGCTGATGTGGACGTACATCACCAGCGTGATCTGCAAGAGCATCTTCGAGGCCGGTTTCCTCGTGGGCCAGTGGTACCTGTACGGCTTCTCCATGGTGCCCCGCTACGTGTGCAAGAGGGACCCCTGTCCCCATCAGGTGGACTGCTTCATCTCCCGCCCCACCGAGAAGAGCATCTTCATCATCTTCATGCTGGTGATGGGCCTGATCTCCTTAACCCTGAACCTCCTGGAGCTCTTCCACCTCTGCTGCAAGAACCTGCTCAGCAACATCAAGAAGGCGTCGGGGCCAGCTGGGCCGAGCCAGGACACCTTTGTGGATGACATGGTGCCGAGTCCCTACGCACCCAAGCACTATCCCTTCCTGCCCATGGCCGAGAGCCACGCGCCCTCCTACCAGACCTACAACAAGCTCTCCAGCGAGCAGAACTGGGCCAACTACCGCAACGAGGAGAACCTGGCACTGGGCAGTGGCAGCAGGCCCCTCTCAGACCCCTACACCCCCCAGCCTGCTGAAGCCTCCGCCCCAGAGGAGAAGCTGGGCAGCCGGCCTGGGAGCTCAGCCTCCAAAAAGCAGTATGTGTAATGCTGGGCTGGCCCCGGCTGGCTGGGGGACATTCCTCGGTCCCTTGTGCCTGCAAAGGTGCTGGCTGAGGGCAGGCAGCTGCCTCCTGCCTGGTGCTGTGCCGTACACATTCCCCTCTGGAGGCTCCAGAGACCTGCCTGCCCTGGGACGGGATGCTCGGGAGCGCGGCCGTGGAGCGCAGCCTCCGCTCTCTCGCGTTTTCCCCACAGACCCTGCGAGGAAGGAAACTGCACTAAGTTCCCCGGGACGCCGTGTCCTGTGTGCCTTGCCGTGGGAAAGGGAGAAAGCCCTGGAGCCACGCCGTGGAACAGGCTGTCCCCGAGGCCATGGCTGGAGGCTGCTGGCCACTGGGAGCTGCAGCTCAGCCAGACCCCAGAGCCTCGGCCGGCATGAGAGCCAGGAGTGCAGCCGTGGGAAGCTGCTCCTCTCCAGCCTCCATACGGAGCAGGCTGAGCTGGGGACTGCCGGGAAAAGCTGGGCTGGGGCAGCACTGACGGATCCTGGCCACCAGCCCCATCCCATTCCAGTGGCTCTGGCACCCGCCCAGGGTTTGCTGCAGGAGCTGCCCCCTCCCCATGAGACACAGAGGGGTTAAGCCAGCTCTGTCGTGACCAGCAGATCCCAATGGCTGCAGGGTCACTGTGGGTGACTCAGGAGTGTGAGTTCCTCCCCTCCTGGCCCTGGGCTCTTTCCCATGGGATGTGTGCCTTTAAGTTATTTTTAACCTGCTGGCCTGAGCACGGAGCTTTCTGCCTTAAAGGTGCAGTTTGCAGGGACTTTGGGGAGCCCTGTCCAGCCTGCCTCGGAGCCCCGTGGGGTTTGGGGAGGAATCAGCCCAGCACCTGTTAGTTTGGGGGTTTTTGGGTTTTTATTACTTTGCACTAGTCATCTCCTGCTGTGGGCTGAGGGGCCGGGGGGGATGGAAGAACCAACTGTTGTCACAGGAGCTGTCACCCCGACTTCCCCAGCCCACTGATGCTGTGAGAGGGGATTGTCCTGCTGTGACCAAGGGGCTGCAGGTCCTGTGTGACCCAGGTGTGAGCGTGGGGTGTGGGCACTGCCCTCAGCACCGTTTCCCTTCCCCTGGCAGACTCCGTGTTGCATCTTCTTGAATAAAGTTGGATGAATGAGAAAAGGTGAAGGTGGTGTGACTGTGCTTCCTGCAGCCTCCAGCTGCCTCTGGGAGGGCAGGTGAGGGTTTGGGGCTGAGGGAGGGGGAAATGCTGCCCTGTGAGGGTGATGGGTCTGGGATGAAGGGGACAGTGGACACCCAGCTGTGCTGCAGGTGCCATTCATCCACTGAAAGCACAACCCTCCCTGCTGTGGCCTCCTGTCCCTTTGAGCCCAGCCTCAGCTCAGGGTTTTGACAGAACTGTCACGTCCCAGGCTCATGGTGGCCCAAAACAGAGCTCAGCCCCTCTCCTTCCACTGCAGATAAACCCAGCAGAGGCCATGGAGCTGCTCGTGGCTGCATAATAGGTGGAAATGAGCCGCAGATAAAGGCATACAATGTGGCTGGGGCTGTTGTTTAGTTCCCCAGCCAAGCCAGGCCAGAGCAGAGCCTGCTTTCTGTCGAGGGCCTCTCCAGTGAGGGTGGGACAGGCTAAAAATACCCTGGAGAAAATGAAATATGGGTGATACGGGGCAGTATCGCTGGCATTGGCCCCTGGAGGAAATGAGGAGGGAGGCACCCAGCTGCACTGCCCTTGGGCTGGTGGCCGAGCCCACCCTTGGCTTCCTCCCTGCTGGGGATGAGGGGGGTGAAACCCTCTGGGGTGCACACCAGCAGCTCCCAGCTCTTCCCTCTGCCCTCCTGGGGGATGCTGGGGTAAATCCACTGCGGAAAAACCCTGCCCTGCTCCCACTGTCTCTGGAGGAACCCTGCCCTGCTCCCACTGTTGCCCAGTCGGGACCTTCCAGGCCACCCCAGCACAATGGGGGCCACATCCCAGTGCTCCCCAGGTATCAGCAGGGCCCTGCAGCTCTGGAGGGAGCAGCCCAGTGTGCTGAGCCAGGAGGAAATGCCCAAGTGCAAGGGAATAGAGCAGCCCTGCCATGTTTACCCACCCCAGTGTCCCCGGGTCACCTCCCCTCTCCTGCACTCCTATTTTTGTTGGCACCGGGAGAGCATCACACTTTTCCCAGCGGCCCTGCAAGGTGAAAAACAAGATGGCCGAGACCCCCCTTGCCTGGACACGGTGCACAAACACAGCTCCGTGTCCCACTATTGTTCCCCGTGTTGTGACAAAGTGGCTCGGGGCAGCTGCAGTGACCCCACGCCGCCGGGACGCGCTGCCAACAACAACAGTGAGGGGTTTACCTGCGGGCCGGGCTGGGGAGGGGGCAGCAGCAGGGCTGGGGTTGGCAGCAGCCCCCCAGAAGGTGGGCGGGCAACTCTTAGGCAAATAAAAGTTTGGAGCTGATAAGAGCCCGGGCTGGCCCGGCAGAGCCCTTTGGCACAGCCTGGGGACAGATAGGGGCTGGACAGACACGAATGGCTTTTCTCACACCTCCATGCTCCCTCCTGAGTAAACAGGCTCTTGTGGGAACGGCACTCGCTCCCCCAACACCCAGCCCTGGGTGATGATGCTGAGCTCCATGTTGGCACAGACAGTCTGGGGGCTGCAGTGAGGGGCTCCCATGGGCACCCCCAGACTTAGGAAACACTTTGAGGCAGCTTTGCCAGTCCTGGAGGGACCACACACTGCCCAGAACCCCAATTCCTGCTGGGGGTGTTCATCTAATACCAATCACAGTCCCCAGGAGCTCCAGGGCTCCTCCACAGGGAGGTTTCTGTCCTCCTCCCAGTTAGGACCACTCTGTGATGGGCACTCCCTGCTCAACTCTGCCATGGGACAGAGGGCTGTCCTGCCTGAAAGGCTCTGCCTGAGATGCTGGCCAAGCATCAAGGAGTCTATTTTTAAGCTTTCCCAGCAACCAGCAAGTGTCTAAATCTGACCCACTCAGGAAGAGCCGAGGTGGGAGCAGAATCACAGCTGAGGGGGAGGAAGGGCAGAGAGCTGGGCAGAGGTGCCAGGCAGGGCCACAGTGTGGCCACCCTTGCCCACAGGGCCCTGTCAATGCCCAGGTGTATCCTCAGGAGGAGTGGGAGCAGTCAGGAGCACCCACCCAGGCCAGGCACAGAGCCCTGACCCCAGCACTCTGTGCCCACAGCACCCACCATTGGGGCAACCCCAAACCAGGGATAATCCTGCCCTTTCCAGCTGCTGCCAGTGGTGCACAGAGAAGGAAAAGCAAACCCCACGGAGCTCCCTTCCTCCCCAGGGTTATATTTAGCCCTCCACGTGTGGGCATGGCAGACAGGCCCTGTGTGAGAACTGCAGGAGGGAGGAAACGCACTCAATAGCTGCATCCTGACATTGTCGCTCGCCCCTGGCCGCTTCCTCGTGTGGAGGCACCAGGACTGCGGTGCCCAGCACCCTGTGCCCACCCTGGGATGGGTCCCAACCCTGCCAGCAGCTCAGGGCATCATCCTGCTGCAACACCGGGCAAGCAGAGGCTGCTGCCTGCAGAGCCAGGGGGTTTTTCATGGCATGGGAAGGTCCATGTGGCCTAAAAGCAAGGCCCTACAGTGGTGCTGGGGATGGGGAATCAACCTTGAGCTGTACCTGCAGGAAGAGTCAGCGCTGAATGGGGACATGTTCCACTTTAGCTGTCCCCAGCCATGGCTCAAGGGACGTGACTTGGTGTAGAGTAGAGCTGCTCCTCTCCCACGGCACTTCAGGGCTTTTGCTGGCCACAGAAGGAGCCACCAGGCACAGAATGGAGGGAGCCATAGCAGGAAGCGAGACGTGGAGGGTGGGAAAGACTTGGCTGCTCTCAGGAAAAGGGCAAAAGCAGAGCCTGGGAAAAGCCTCAGCTGGAGGGAGCAGAAGTCCCCAGGGGCTGTGGGGGACACAGTGGAGGGATGTTCTATTTGCTCTGCAGTGCAGCCAGGGTGAGCACCCGCCGTGTCCCAGGGCTGTGGGGACACCGTGGGAAGGTCTGGGTATCCCAGGGTCACCCCACTGTGGGCAGGTCCAGGGTGTCCCAGGGTCACTGCACTGCGTCAGGATGGGACACCAGAGTGTGAGTCGCTGCAGGCCCCTGCTCCCACCCTGCTCCTCTCCTCCCAAAGCATCATCACTCCAGGCCTTGCAGGAAGGGCCCAGATGGCCTTGGGCCATCCCAGTGCCAGCACAGGGTCACTTCATCCCAGCCCTGCACAGCTGGAGCATCCCTGCTCTGATCTAACCGGACATCCAGGTGTACCGGATGGCCAGGGGGGTCTCACTGTCCCCCCTCAGCAGCTGTCCCAGTCCCCTGAGCCACCCCTGAGCTGGGGCACAGCTCGCTCCCGGCATCCTGCCTGCGGAAACCACTGCCTGCTCTTCTGACCAGCTGTTCACGATGGATCCTGGGAGCAAAGCAGGACCTGGGCAGGGCAGAGGGTCCATCGGGAAGCTGCAGCTGCCCTCGGGCCATGCCAAAAGCACTGCAGGCAGCCTGACCCTCCATGGCACGGCCACCATGGGCTGGGCTGGGACCAGGAGCATTTTTGGCTGCTAGATTCAATCCCTGATCCATGGCACAGTGCAGTCACAGCCAGCCCCGGATGCAGGGATATCCCTGAAGCTGGACAAGCCTTGGAGGATGCTCTCACACCCAACACTGGCCTCCTGGCCAGGCGTGGGATTCCTTGCCCGGGGACAGGCTCGCTGCATACAGGGCTCCCACAGCAGCACCCAGCTGTGCCATGCTGGGAACAGCTGGATCCCAAACCCCCTGGACCACACCGAGCATTTGCCTGAGTGCAGGCTCGGGTGGGCAGGGTTTTACCAGAATGGTTTATTCAGCAAAGCTTCCTCTCACTCTTCGAGAGCCGCCGTGGCTGGTCACCCCAACCCTGAGAGCTGCCCGCTCCTATTCTTGTCCCGCCGGCACTTCCCAAGCGGCACATTGTTGGGATTCAATGGGAGGAAGGGTGGGTTTACAGCACCGAAAGCTTAGGAGAAAGGCGCCGGCTCTGGGAAGTGGCTTCACCCTTGTCCCAGCGCCTGCGGGAATCCTCAGCCGTGCAGCAATGCCGGGGGATGGACGGGAGTCCCCAGACACACGGAAAACAGCTGGAAGTGTCACAGAGCAGGGAGCAGGGCGGGGGCTGCCAGCCAGGTGCCATCAATGCTCAAGCTGTCACCATCAGGGCTCAGTCCTTCTCCAGGGCATCACTCCAGCAGCCTCCCCGACCGACACTGCGTGGGCCTGGGGCAGGAAACGGGGCAGCGAGGCCCCCCCAAAGCCCGATTGTGCCCGGCCGGCCCTGGGAACGAGAGGATCAATGGGCTATAAACAGCCGGGGGAGCCGCTCCGGCGCGGGGTGAACAAAGGCATTTCAGAGACAGTTTCCGAGCTGGTCCCAGCTGGGAGAAGGAGCGGGACCATTCCCACCCCAGCACACAATAGGGAACAGCCATCACCCCACAGCCTCGCTGGGAAAGCAGGAGACAAAGGGGAAGGGGATACTTCAGGGGACAGTGCCAGCCTGCCAAGGGGACAAGGTGGTGGGCACCGTGAGCCCCGGTGCAGGAGGTGGCAGTGGGACAGAGCTGGGACAGGCTCTAAATCACACCCAGGCTCCTCGTGCACCTTCTCCCGAGGCTCAGCTGCTCTCGCAGCAAAGGTCGGAGCGTTCCCGGCGGTGCCGGGCCGTGAGCCCAGCTGAGGGCAGCAATCCAGCCCAGGACAGCAGCTCGGGAGGCAAACAGAGCCAGGATCCCGGCAGTAAAGCTGTCAGCGGGGCAGGAATGGCCCTGGCCAGGGCACAGGACGGCGCGGTGTGAATGCTGACTGGCTGCTGACCTCGGCACTCGCACCGGGCACGGCAGATTTATCGTCCCCGGGAGGGGAAGGCTGGGCCGGGGCAGAGCCGGGGCCTTGCTCAGGCACCACGGGAAAAAACAAGCCGGGAGGCAGCGATAACCCCGGCCCTGGCCCTGCTCAGGCAGCTCTGGCTGGGGTTTGTCCCTGCTGTGCCAGCAATGTCTGAGTCTGGAGGGGACACCGGCCACTGGTCCCCAGTGCTTGCTGCCAGTCTCTCCCTGCTCAGCACCCCAGTGGGACCCCCGTCCCCTGGGACCCCACCCTTTGTTGTCACAGCCCTTCTCCTCGAGATAAAGAGGTGAAAGGCAAGCAGATGATGTAGCTGGGTGAGCTGGGAGGGAGGCACAGCCACAGCATGGACTGGGAATTCAGTGCCTCCCCCTCCTTCCTGCCCACCACCCTGCTGCCAGGCCTGGGGAGGTCAGTGCCCGGCCAGGGACAGCAATGGCATTTGTCCCACAGCAGGACTTGCTTCTTGAACACACAGGGAGCAGAGACATGCTCTGACACAGGGCTGGGGCTGTGCTGATGCAGCAGACACAGAGACCCAAGGACTGACAGAAATTTATTGTGCAAAGGGCAGAGATCTCCCCATTCCTGACACATCGCCACGCTCAGAGCACCACAACGGAGCAGGACCAAGACTTCCACCTCCTCCTGTCACCGTTCCTGGGAGGGATGATGCAGGGAGGGGGACCCCAGAGAGCTCCATGGCTGCTGGAGTAACACTGTGGCAAGGGGCTGTATTGGGGTTCATCAAGAGCCACAGGGGATCTGGAAGCAGGGCAGCAGTTCTTCCTGTCACAGGCAGCCAGCCTGACCCCTTCCCATGGTAATCAGGTCCAAACTTCTACCATCACACCATGGAAGAAACCAAACCTGAGGAGACACAGATGGAACCAGGCCGAGAGTGTTTGGTGGTTCAGCAGCCAAGCCCAGCAAGAGCTGAGGAGTTTCAGACTCGCTCCATCTCCACGCACGGCTCCCTGCCCGCTCTGCCCCCGAGCTCCGGGTACCTTGAGCAAATCCATGGGGTGGGCAAACCTGACCCTCCGGAGGGCTCGGGAGGGTGAGGAGCAGCAGGTGCAGGAGGGAGGCTGGTGGAAGCAGTGCAGGTATCAGGGGAGTCCCCAGCAGCCGCTCCATGGCACCGTCTTTGCCCAAATCCCCCTTTATTAACTCTTTTCGGGGCGGTTCCTGTTGAGCACGGCCCGAGGGGCGAACTCCAGCTTGTCCTTCAGGCTCACCACCTTGGTCAGGTCCTCGCCCGCGATCTCCTGCAGCTTGCGGTCCTCCCGCTGCTCCGAGATGCTCTTCTCCTCCTGGGCCGTGGGCGGGGGGTCTCCGCGCAGGAGCCACTCCAGCTGCGAGCCCACCAGCCCCACCACGAAGGCCACCGGGNCATGCCTGCCGGGGGCGGGACGCGGCGGTTACCGGCCGGGCCCGCCCGCACCGGGGCCTCAGCGCTGGCCGCAGGGAATGGGGACCCGCGTGGGCCGCGCCGGGACCCCCGCCCGGGTCCGCAGCGANGGGGGACACGAAGGGGGGACACGGTGGGGAGCACAAAGGGGGGCATGGAGGAGACACGGGGAAGAAGCCGGGGAAGTCATCAGGGGAGACGGGGGGAACACAGGGAACACACGGGGGAGGACACAGGGAAGAAGCCGGGGGAGGTGACAGAGAGACACCCACAGGACAGCTGAGGAGAGACATCCCCAGCGGTG
>VZTZ01046289.1:48980-69984 GCA_013400955.1 Drymodes brunneopygia
AGCCACGGGGAGAAGTCCATGCGAGAGTCACGAGGAGTGTCACAGAGAGACACCCACGGGGATGTCACGGGGAGTGTCACCGTGGGAGACTCACGTGGGGAGTCACGGGCGACAAATCCACAGGGAGACACCCACAGGGGGAGATCCATGTGGAGAGACTCAGAGACACAGACCCCTCTGGAAGAGACCCATGCGGGATCTCCATGAGGAGATCCACGAGGAGACCTGCACAAGCCCCTCTCCCACCCCACGGTCACCAATTTCCCACCCCACAGACACCAACTTCCCACCCCACGGACACGAAAGGATGGGAGACAGGTGAAAGGCGAGCCCGGTGCCGGCCATGTCCCCGCAGGGAAGTGGCCGCTGGCCCGGAGTAACCAAAGTCATCTTTATTAATTGCGGCGGTTCGTTACAATAAAAAGGGAGCCACGTGTCACGGTCACTGCACGGCGCTGGCCGGGATTGGGGGGCCGGGGGCCCTTCCCAGGCACATCCCTAAATTCGGGGTGCAGGGGGAGTGGGGTGGGGAAGGGCTTTGGGTGGCTGAGTGGGCGCTGCCGTCACGGAGGTGTTTAGCACCGACGGACCCCCAGGAGCGAGGGACTCCAGCGAGGCGTCCCCCAGCTGCCTCTGATCCCACCGCCCTGCCTGAGGGCCTGGGCGAGGTTTGGCCCCAAATTTCGGGAGCTACCTGGCACCCACTGGCCCTGCCCTGGGGGGTGGCTGGTGATGCTGCGTGGGGCTGCTGGCGTGGCAGAGTGAGGGACAGGGGTGGGGTCCTCCCCCGTCTGCCACCAAAAGGGACACTGAGGGGGACAGGATGCTTGGAGAACGGGGATAAGAACAGGGATGAGGCAGATGCAGACTCCTGCCCCACCACACTGAGGACTCTCCACCCTGTTCCTGGCTCTGTGCACAGTGATGGGAGAGCTGGGAACAGCCATATCCCAGGGTGTCCCTTGGCCCTGAGAGGCATCAGGTACGTGACAGCCTTATCCTGGAGTGTCCCATCCCGCAGGAGCTCTGGGAGCTCAGGGGGAAGGGGTGACCCCCTGAGGGAGTCTGTAGCTCCACACTCAAGGGGCAGCTGCTGGCAATGTCCACACTCCTGTCCCACCCACTGGTGCCAAACCCGGGTGTGGTCCTTGTAACTGCAGGTGGGAACAAGCTCACTGGGGAAGCATCTCCCATCTGCAGCAAGGCACGGGGGAGACTATTGCCTGTCCCTGGCTAGTGCCACATTGCAGAGGTGCTCCTGGACTCCAGGCCGGCAGGAGGGAAGGACGGACAGATGAGGGATGGACTGAGGGCAAGGAGGGCTGAGCGGGAAGGGGAGAAGCGAGTGGCGATGCTCCGTGCGAGGGAAGCTGGGGCGGCTCGCCGTGACCGGGGGAGGGTCTCTGCTGCTCTGGCCCGTCCCACCAGGCAGGACACAGCGCTGGTCACGTGTAGTTTCTGGTTTATTCCTTGGGTTATATTTATATATGTATATAGGGGAGGGAGCCCTGGGTCCCCACGGCACCTGAGCCGCAGGCGGGGGAAGCAGCGAGGGGACCCCTTTGTCCCCTTTGCCACGTCCCAAAGCCTCGTGCTGGCAGGGCAGGGCTGGGGGGCTGTGGCTGGGCAGGGGCTGGGGGCCCGTCCCCGCCACACACCAGGGGATTGCACTGAGTACAGAGAGGCGGAGGGGGCCTGCCTGCAGCCCCCTCCCCTCCAGCCCGGCGGGCCGGGTGCTGAAGGTCACCTCTCTTTGGGTCGGGATGCAGGGCCGGGTGTGCAGAAGGGCTGGGCAGTGGGAAGGGGACAGAAAGCTGGGACACAGCCCCAGGGAGGGCAGAGGGAGGGAGAGCCCCGGACCCCAGGAGAGGCTGGCAGGGGCATGCGGGCTGAGGGGGGGCAAGGGGACGGGGCAGAACCGGGCTTTGCGTTCACCCGCCGTCGGATCCACGAAAGGGCTAAGATAGAAAAGAGAGAAGCTGTGAGTGGGGCCAAGAGCTGCCCCAGGGTGTCCCCGCGGCCCCCCATCACAGTGAGCTACGGCCGCGCCGTCCAGTCCGGGTAGAAAAGCGGAGGCTGCGGTCACAGCCGGGTCTGCGCCTCGGGGATGTAGATCTCGATGCTGTCCGCGCTCTCAGTGGCCGAGCTCTGCCGGAAGGAGGCGGCTCGCTTGGCTGCCAGGAGCCGCTTGCGGGCCTCCTGCCGCTGCCGGTCCACCGAGTCCAGGGAGCGCTCCTTCACCGGGTGCACCTTGGAGCGCGGCGGCTTCTTTGGTATCGGGGGAGGCACCTTCTTCTCCTCCTGCACAGACAACGGGGGCTTCAGGCTGGGACCTCCCTGGGACCTCCCAGCGAGCTGGCCACAGCTGCTGCTGTGGGTGCCCAAGCCAAAGCCATGGTGAGAGGCTCCACAGACCCTCCCACATGTTGCAAGGCAGGGCTGCACATCCCTTTATCCACCCCGTGCCAGGACTCTGCCCAGCTTTTGAAGGAAGCTGGATATGCCAGTGGGAGAACAGCCCTTCTCTAGCCTCACTTCTTCCCAGCTCTGTTTTTCACAGGTTTGCTAAAAGCTGTCACCAGTGAGAGCCCAGCAGTGGTTTGGGTGCAGATGTGCTTGGGGATGAGGAGGGAGGGAGAGGTGACAGGGACAAGTGGAAGTGGCAGAGCCCTGTCCTTACCTTGGGCTCCATGATCTTCCACCCATTGGCCTTGAGCTGCTGGAGCTCCCCAAACTTCATGCTGACATCCTCAATGGAGAGCTGCAGGAGGTCCCAGAAGCCAGCCAGGTCTTGGAAGGTGGGCACAGGGAACGCGTTGGGATCCTGTGGGGACAGAGGGACAGAGTGTCATCCTTGTCCATCAGTGGGACATTGGCTCTGCTGGCCATGGGGCCATCCCACCCCCAGTTCTGGGAGACTCTATGTCCAGCTCTCCTCCCTGGTGGCACAAAGTCACTGGCTGAGGGTATGGGACACCCCCCTCCCCACCACAGCTGACCCCTGGCACTGCTGCCCACACTCACCATGTTCTGCTGGCAGAGGCGGTAGAACTGCTGCACCTTCTGGGACATGAGGAGCTGGGCACTGCCCACTGCACTCCGGATCTTCTCCAGGACTGGGGGGGAGAGCAGACAGTCAGGAGCAGCTCAGAGCCCTCCAACACATCGTGTCTCTTCTCTCCTTCAGACCCCTCTAGCCCCAGAGGTTCTCCTGTTGTTTCTTGCCCTCACCCAACCTCTTTAGCCTTGGCAGGGGAGATGCTCCAAGGTGGGAGCACTGCAGGAGAGTGACTGTGCCCCCCCAGCTCTCCAGGATCCCCAGCCCCTCTCCTTGCTGCCACACCCCACCCGACTCACTCTCCTCGGGCAGGTCATAGTCCTCCGCCTCCCTCTCCATCTGCTGGCACCAGCCCTCCATCTTCTCCACCTCTGCCTGCAGCAGTTTGATGAACCACTCCCCGTCGCGGTGGCACGGGGAGGCGCGGCCGGAGTCGGGGAGGCTGCGGGAGCCCCGCTCGATCCAGGCGTCCCGCCGGGGCACCTCCACCGTGTCGTACTGCAGCTGGTAATCCTCGCGGTACGCCCACTGCCCCTGCGTGTGCACCGTCTTGTACACGGCGTACTGCCGGCCCGACTCGGGCTCCGAGGAGTGCCGCTGGAAGGGCCGCCCGAACTGCAGCGCTTTGTCCTCGGTGGCCACGGCCAGCCCGGTGAAGCCCTCGAGCTCCAGGTCCGCCTGCACTCCCGCTGTCACGCTGTTGGAGCGCTTGAAGCGCGCTCGCCTGCGGAGACAGGGAGAGCTGGGGACCCTCTGGGCCAGCAGGGATTGTCCTGTCCCCCCGCCAGGTAGCGCAGCGGCAGGGACAGGGTGAGGGATGCCCGCAGGCAGGATGGGGCTGGGGATGCCGCGGTGGATCTCGGAGCATTCAGGGCCACAGGGACAACCCAGAGCAGCTGCAATCTGCCAGTCCCTCATCTCCTGTGCTCTCAGCCTGTTTCCATGGCTACCGGCGCTGGACTGAGGATGGAGAGGAGCGTGCACCGGGCTGCACGGGCACAATGCCGGAGCTCCCCTCCCGCGGGCCATGCAGGTTCTGGCACACCTGGCGTTTCCATCGCAGCCAAAATGTCATGGTTAGCTGCAGAAATGCCCAAAGGCTCGTCTGTACCTGGTGTGGGCTCCAAGATAAGGGCTGAGCCCAGTAGGTGAGACACAGCACAGGGCAGGAATAGGGCAGCCTCTTCCCTGGGCAGCAGCGAGGGTAAAGAAAAGGCCAGATCCTGCCCCAGGTGGGGGCAGCTGGCCTGGGATGGGGATGGTGCTGAGCTCTGCAGTCTCAGCCAGAAGAGAGAGGGAAAAGATGCTGTGGGGTAGTGGTGGTGTGTGGAGCTCAGGAAGCCCCTGGGAACCCAATGCCTCAGTGCAGTGAGTGTGGCAGATCTCAGCCCATCCCATGTGGTACCTTTTGTCCTCCTCCACCTGCACCCCGATGGAGTGGAACTCCCTCTGGCTCCGGCTCTCCGTATCCGAGTCAGAGACGGCCTCAACCTGCCAAGGGGCAGAGGGAGAGCGCTGGAGGGCAGCCCCAAGGGGCGGTGTGGTAGCTCGGCACCGCCCACAGCACTCGGGCAGCCCGCAGGGAGGAGCGGAGCCCACCTGGACGCCGATGGAGGGACGCCACTTCCGCTGGCGAGCCAAACTCCTCAGCTCTTCCCGGCCGGGGATGGCCTTGATGATGAGCGTGGAGGGCTTGGGAGCGGCCCGGGGCTGGACCGGGGGCAGGTCGAGGGCCACGGCCGTAACCTTGGAGCTCTCCAGGCTCTCGGCCGAGTTGCAGCGGGCCGCGGCATCTTTGGACCAGGCGGGGCTGCGGGCGACCTCGCTGGGCAGGTAACTCTCGTGGGTGGACTCGGTGCTGCTCTGCGCCGTGACGGAGATGAGAGGTTTGGCTTTGGTTCCTGGAGGGATGGGAGGTGGAGCTTTTCTGTAACTGAAGGCTGTTGTGGGAGAGGCGCGGATGAAAAGGCACGTGAAAACTCAGACACTTGCTGATTTCCCGCCACGAACAGGGGCCCCGGGGAATGCTGTCCATCTCCTCCCACAGCACGGGGATCATGGCCCCACAGGGTTTGCCCCTAATCTGGATTAGATCTGAGCTGGAGCTCAGAGGGGCTGTTTTTGGGATTGGAAAACACCCCAGACCCACACTGGCCACATTGCTGCAGCACCCAGCAAGGGGCAGAGATGGGGACAGAAGTGAAGGGAAGGAGGGGATGGCAAATGGGTGCTGGGGACACAGAGCAGCCCCCTGACTGGGACTGAGTGGCAAGCAGGACACTCCCACCCTGTGGGTGGGCACTATAGGGGTCAAGGGACAGCAGGAGGACAGCAGCAGCCCTTGGCAGCTGCTCAGGTGAGCAGGCAGGGAGATGAGGGGTTCCCTCCCGCAGCCAAGCTCCCACCACCCCTCAGGACTCACAGGTGCTGGGCTTCAGGATGCTGCTGGTGATGGGCGGCCCGGGAGGGGCCGACATGGAGAAGAGCGAGAGGCAGTCATCGTCCTGAGAGCAGCCCGCCTGGATGGCCCGCAGGTAGCTGTGGCTCCGCATGCGGAAGCAGCCGGGCAGGTCCAGCGCCTCCACGGCCTGCGACTCCACCTCGCCAAAAACCGACTCGCAGACGGCCTCAAACTGGTGGTTGAGCTCATCGTTGATCTGGGGAGAGCGGTGCGGGAAGCTGAACCAGGGCAAGGGATGCTCAGAGCGACATTGAGCACATCCTTGCCCCGACCTGCCCTGTGGAACCAGGAACGTACCTGGCCGGTGGTGAAGGAGCGCCCGTAGCTCTGTCCCCGCGGGAGCATTCGCGGTGGCGTGCAGCAGCTGGGACAGTTACAGATATATGAATCAGAATAGTGCCTACTTGCAAACCTAATGAGAGACAGTGGGAATAGAAGGGATCGCACCAGAAGCAACACATTCCAGCAGAGCATTCGGAAACGCAGCCGCAGCAATGCTCCTGCCGGCCACTGCTGCTGTCCCCACTCCTCACTGCCCCCAAAACTGGCACCCGCTGGGACTGGAGCATGTCTCAGTCATCCCCCTTTGAGCATGCCTCTTCTCCCCACACTCTGCAGGTGGCTGGAGCAGCAGGTCCCCCCAAAAGCCCAGCACAGCCATGTCCCCCCCAGTGCCCTGACGCAGAGCAGGGACAGGGCTCAGTGCCACAGCAGCTGCGAGCAGGGACAGTGCCGTGAGCAGGGATGGCGCTGTGAGTGGGGACACTGCCGTGAGCAGGGACACTGCCAGGAGCAGGGACATGCCACTTGTCCTCCCAGTGAGCCCTGGCTGATGGCCCCGTGCTGGGATGGGGCTGGGAGGCAGCAGCCCTTACTTGGTCCTGGCCTGGTCGGCGCTGGAGGAGCGGCGGTAGCTGTCTCGCCGCGTGGCCGCCCTGGGCAGCACTTTGGAGCTGATGTCCGAGTCGGCGCTGTCCTCGTCGCCCATGGCCTTGATGTAGCTGCCGCTGCGCATCCGCCGGCACGGGATCTCCCCGTCCTTGCCCGCCGGGTACCCGCTCCACTCGTCCTGCGGCACCTGGAGCAGGAGGCAAGCATGGGAGGACGTGGTGGCCGGGGTCCCAAAAGGCGGGAGGCAGAGCCGAGCCATGTCCTGGCCCAAGCCCAACCCAAATCCAGCACGTGTGCCCAACTCCCCTGCCCTCCCCACGCACCCCAGAGCTGCAGGGACAGACCCTGGGGGCCCTGACCCCTTTGGAAAGCTCCAAAATCCAGGAGAACAGATCCCTCCTGGCAGCCACAGCTCCCCATTCTCACAACACGGGGCAGGGCAGCAGCTCCCACCTCACAGCCCCCCCGGCAGGAGCGTCTGGGCCAAATCCCACCCATGCCAGTGCAAGCACCCGCCTGACGTATCGGGCACCAGTCCTGCCACGTGCTGCTGACGCCAGCGCCACGGGGTCCTTACAGGGCAGTGACAGGGGGTTGGTGTCCCCCGGGGCACGTGGCAAGGGCGGTGGGGCCAGCACCGAGACCCGATGCCCCTGCTGCTGGCAGAGACAGGCCCCGGCCACCCCCACCCCCAGTCAGCACGGCATTGCTGGTCCCTGTCTCCTTCCCCCGGGAAAGGGAGAGAAGAGTTAATTAGCTTTTAATTGGAAGGGGGGTGACCTAGAAGGGAGCCCTGTGATGAGGCAGGCGGTGGCACCCAGCCAGGCACACAGGCAGGATAAAAGCAGCGAGGAGGGAGCAGGCACAAGGCTGCTGGTGGCCCTGAGCTGACAGAGCTGGTCTGACCCCAAATCCAGCACAGGGCAGGAGGCAGCAGATGGGCCTTGAGGGGACAGCAGGGACTGACACAGGACCATGGAAATGGGCCACAGGCACTGGGGACGTGGAGCAGAGCTGGAGCATCCCCACAGCACCCCAGGTTGTTGGATAGGGGGTCCCAGCCCTGGCTCGCCCCATGGCACAGTCAGCCCCAGTCCTGTCACCCTGCCCAGCCCCTCACCTGCAGGTACTGATATGCTCGGTCTTTGGCCTTTGCTTCCTGAAGCATCAAGGTCTTCTCGGTGCCGCCAGCGCTGGGGTAGGCTTCACGGGCCTGGCTGACGGTCATGGTGTGCCAGGCACTCCTCTTGAGCGTCTGGCCATCCAGAGACATGGACATGCCTGCACAGGCCAGGCATTTTCCTTCCCCGCCGCCCTTTAGACTCTTCAAGGTCAAGTCTCTGAAGGCACTTTCGGGAGCGTCCACGCAGTACTGAGTGCCCTGGTCAGCGGCGTGCCGGCCGGACACCATGTAGCTGCTGTCGCTGTCCAGGTTGTCGTCGGAGCTCCACCAGCCCAACATCTTGGACCGGTGCCGGGAGTCCACCTTACGGTCCTTGCTCTTGCTGCGCTTGCCGTGGCGCGACTGGTGGTGGTGGTGGTGATGGTGGTGGTGGTGGTGGTGGTAGCCGTCCCCGCGGCCGTCCATCTTGGCGCCGTTGTAGTCCCGCTTGGCCGGCGCCTCCAGGGAGTGGGACTTGGCGAAGAGCTTCTGGACGGAGTGGACGAGGTGGCGGATGCGGCTGGGGCTCTCGCTGCGGGGCTCGGCGCCGCCGGCCCGGGGGTACTGCAGCGTGTGGAAGCCGTCGTGGTGCAGCGGCAGCTGCTTCTCGAACTGGTCCAGCAGCGTGGGGGGCAGGCGGTTGATCTTGCTGGAGGGGTGGGCGGTCGCCATGCATTCGTCGCAGGAGTCGTAGGGCTGCTGCGCGTGATGCATCCTCGGGAAGGTGCTGCTGGCGCTGGCGGAGGGCGGCTCGCTCAGGGGCCCGCCCGGGCACTCGCTGGCCGCGCCGGGGCTCCGCGCTGGGCAGTAGGGATGCTCCAGGGAACACGGCTCGCTGGGGCTGAGCAGGTAGGGCGGCCGGCCCTCGGGGCTGTGCGGGATGTAGTCGGCAGGATGCTCGCAGTCCTCTGGGACGCAGCGGCAGCGGTGGCCGGAAGAGGGCTGTGTCTGGCTACGCTCCCCATGGTAGCCTTTCATCATTTCAGCACCCACGCCATAGCCTCGGCATCTTGCAGGGTTGCCCCTGCGGGCTCATCTGTGGGGACAGGGACAGGCACAGTGTTAAGATCCCCTCTGCACGAGCAGAACATTGGGGGTACCTCACAGGAACCAGCTGAGGAGGCTGGAGAGCTTCCAGGGCGAGATTCAGCCCTGGGTAAGGCCCTGTGAAGCACCAGAATCCTGACTTTCCACGTAGTGACAGGAGTACAGTGCCTGGGCCGGGCACCCAGGGCTACCCCCAGCTCAGGTGCTGGGAGGGGGCAGTGGGAAGGGGAAGGTGCTGCCGGCAGCGATGCAGGCAGCAGGGCCTGCAGACGGCGAGGGAGGACACGCTGCCATCAGCAGATCCTTGTTTTCTTCTCCAACACCAAATATTATGAAGTGTTTCTCCATTAGAAAGCGGCTCTGGCTGCGTTTTTCAGCCGCTGAGATTCACAGCGCCGCTAATGAGCTGCCGCGGGGCACGGGGGAGCTGCGCTCTGATGTCTCCATCCAGCCCCACATGGAGCTGTGGATGGGGACCCAAGATCCAGGGCACTCCTAGCCTGCAAGCCCTCTGGATGGTGGCCCACGAGCAGAGTGTGAGGAGCAGCCCCAGGCCAAAGCAGGAGGACTCACGGCGTCGAGCCAGGCTGAGCCCGCGCCAGCCGCCAGAGCCGCCTGCACCCATGGAGGTTTGTGTGCCTTACGGTCCCTCAAAGGCTCTGTCGTTGGTTTGACTGTAAATGAGGAAATTACTTATTCTCCGGAGTGTCTCGGCTAATTAACAGGCATCGTTAGCGCTCTTGTTATCATATTTGGGCAGGGTGCTGCGGGCAGCACGTCTCGGAGACTGGCTGCAGGGAAAGGTGACCGTGGGACGCTCCCTGTGGCACGTGGGGGTTGGACCACGGAGATTGGAAACGAGGGACACTAGCAGGGTCAGGGCTGTGTGGCAGAGGGGGTTTTGCCCCCGAGCAGCCCTGGAGGCGAGAGCGGCTGGAGGTCCCCAAGGGGTGTGGGGGTGGGCAGCGATGGTGTTTTGGCCCTGAGCAGCTCAGGGGACACATCTGCCCTACTCCAGCATCACCTTCCTTCCGAGCTTTGATGCTGGATGGCTCCGTCCTGTACCGCTCCCCATCCTCAGATCCCGCTCCTGCTCTGACAAGGCTCCCTAATTGCTGCGTCTTAACCTGAAAGGAAGGATGCTGCAGCTGCTACAAAGATGCCTCTCCCCTCCCGAGAGAGCTGCTGCGAGGAGCAGGAGCAGCAGCGTGGGATGGAGCTGTCTCCCTGCCCTGGGATCGAGCAGCAGGATGGAAGGACGGACAGACAGAGAGGCTCCCAGCCCAGCTCTTCCTCCGCGGGCTGAGCTATCATCTCCTGCTCGGGGAGGGAAGCTCTCAGCTGATCCAAATATTGCTGCCGCGGCAGCAAGAAGGAGTCAAAATATCTGCGGAGCCCGTCAGCGCGAGCCCGCCGGGCTTTTGTGCTCGGCAGGTGCAGGAATTCAACAAAGCCGGAACCGCAGGCGAGGCGGCGCCGCAGCTCCCCCGCACCTGTGGAGCGCCGGCAGCGGGTGGGGACACGGCGCGGTGGAGGATCCGTGTCCCTGCTCACCAAGGCGACAGAGGCGACTACGCCCTGCCCAGGGACCAGGCGGGTCCTCTGAGGGCAATCTGGGGATGGAGAAAGGGTCGGGAGTGATCCTGTGGGGCTCAGCACAGGCAGCGCAGCTCAGGGTTCCGTGTGCCATGTGCAGAAGGTGGGAGAGGCCACTGAGCCTTCTCCTCTCCCTGTCCCAGCAGGGCAGTGAGGGCAGGCTGGCACATGGGGCTGGGGCAGCTGGCCAGAGCGTGGCTCATGGGCAGATGGCCGAGAGTTGGAGCTGTGTCCCACCAAACGCCAATCCACTGAGCAGCCCTTGGGATGGAGGGATCTGCGCCACCAAAGCCCAGACTCAAGTCAGGGGGGAAAAACCCAGCCCAGCTGAATTTTGTGCCATTTAACACCAGGGTAATTACCACCAGTGGGAACCTACCGCCCACACAATTATGTGCTAGGATAAACTGGAAGAGCGTAATTACCATTACAAATAACTCACTCCTTGCCTTTATTGCATCCAGCGCCTGGAGAAACTCCCACCAGCGGCTCCCCACCACCACCCCCTCCGGCGTCTCTCCCCATTGCGAGGGTCAGCACAGGGAGGAGAGGGGCTCGTGGTCCCTGGTGCTCCAGGGCCATCCTGAAATTCAGCCTCCTGCTTAATTTCCCATGGGAGCACTTGGCAGAGGCAGTTCCACTTCCCAGCAGCTGCCCCATGAGATCCCTGCCTTGGAGGCAGCACCGTGCTGAGACTCAGGGCTACAGGGATTTAGGGCAAACCCAACCTGAGCTTCCCTGGGACCCCACAGCACCCAGGACCCTCCCATCTTTCCTCCAGCTCCAGCAACACCAGTGAGGAGGTGAGAGGACATCAAAACCCCCACACAATATCTGGGTCTGGCAAACCGCCCTGACACAGGGCAAAACTGGGTTTTCCAGCACTTCCAGGTCTCACCCCAAGAGTGGGGGTTGGTGGCCCCGCACTCAGGGGGTCCTGGCCCCCTGCCCTTGCCCAGCAGCCCCACCATGGGCAGCCCGTGCCGGGGTCCCAGTGAAGCCTCTTGGTGGCACTCACCGCCCAGCTCTCAGGGGGATGCTGTCCTCATGGCCCCGCCAGCAGCTGCTCCTCCACGCTGGGAATCCCGGGGGCAGCAGGCTCTGGGGGAGGAAGAGGAGGGGGATGAAACCAAAGTAAGGGTGTTCCTCCCCAAAACCAGCCTGACCCACCTCCCTGTGTGTTTTTTACCAGCCCAGCCTTCCATCCTCCCCTGAGGCCACCCCACCCCAGCACAGCAGCGGGGACAGCTCCGCACGGCCGCGGCCACGTGTTTCACCCAGTTTAGCCCCAAAACCATCCCCAGTCCCATCCTGTTATGCAACTCCCTGCCAGCGGGGGCCAGAGCCGGCCCAGCGGCCACCTCGCCTCGACTTTCATTTGCTCCGGATCCGGCCACTCTCTCCACAAAGCCTCCTCCCGCCACCCCGGCTTTCCAGCGACAGCAAAGGGACTTTTTTTTCCAGCTTCCAGCCCTGGAGAGGAGCGAGCTCAGCCCGTTCTGCTCTGCAAATTAACGCCAGGTTCTGCCAGCTTGGGTCCTGCTGGGGACCTTTATGGCTTGGGATGAAAGCAGGAGAGAACAAACACGCAGCGTGAGCTGGAGCCGTGGAAAAAAAATGAAATAAAGTGGTTTTCCCACTTAGGGGCTGAACAAATTTGATCTACGGTCGCTGGAAGAAAATAAATATGGAATACCGCCAGGCTCGTTTCCGCCGTGCTTTTAATCTATTTACTCTTTCCCCACTCATTGTAAGCGAGAAGGATTGTGGAAAGCAAACATTTTATTTTATTACTAATTGCTCTGTTATTTTATGAGGCTGAATTAGTAAAATTTACCCAGCCTGGAGGAAAAAAGAAAGAGGGGCTTTGTAAGAGATCACCTAATTTAGCACAGAAAGGGGAAAGGGGAAGGTGCAGAAAGAGAAAGGGATTAGGAAAGGAAAAGGGGGAAAAAAGAGAGAGAAAGGGAAGAGAAAAGGGGGAAGGGGATAAAGGGAAAGAGGAAAAGAGTGTGAGCAGGATGCAAAGATCACAGAAGATACACTGGCTGCAATCAGGAAATCAAAACCAATTACTGTTAATAAAAGAAAACAGAGCAGCTGCAGGCAGTGACTGCCTGCAGAGGGCTGCGAGGGGCAGGATCCGACCGGGCACTGCTGGAAGAAAGGGATGAGGCAAGATTTTCCAAAAGTCATGAAAGATGAACATGGCCTGAGGAACTGCAAATGTGAGTGGAGCAAGAAGTGTTTACCAAGGCCACTAAGAAGTCCAGAGAAGCCAGCACAGCTGGCTGGGACCCCAACAGGGCTGGGGGGGCTCTTGCACCCCAACAAATCTGGGCACCTTGACAGAACTGGGGAGCTTGGGCACCCCAGCATGACTGGGTAACTCTGGCACCCTGAGGCTGGGGGCATCTCCCCTGGCTCAGCCCTTCCCTGGCTCATCCTTTCTCACCGAGCACAGGCCCTTCCCAGGCACCAACCCCAAATCCAGGGTGCCCCAGGGCTCCAGCCCAGCATGGCTGCCCCATTCCACACGCCAGGAGGCTGAGGACAGGCCGTTCGACGGGCCGGGCACGTTATTAAGCACATGATTAATTTTGGCACCAGCCCCAGCTGCCTGACAGCTCCTTCTCCAGGGCTGGGAGAGCGAGCGCGAGAGGTGCTGCCTCTGCTGATGCAGCGGTTGGTGGGATGAAAAATCCTGCAATGCAGCACTGCTTCTTAATGAGCCATTTGTCTTTGAGTCTTCTTCACTCATTACCATGCCGGGAGAGGGATGGGAGTTGCCCCACGTCCCCATCTGAGCAATTACTCTTGGAGCAGAGCGAGGAATGACGGCCACAACACACCCAGATGCCAGGGATCCCGGCTCGGCCGCCAGCGCTGGGACTCCCCGCCTCAGCACCGGTGACTCTGGCTGCTGCCACCACAGGGGGACACAGGAACCCCCTCCCTGCACAGCACACACAGCCCAAAATCACCCACCCAGATCTGATTCTCGGGGGGCAAGAGCCGTGCTGCTGTGCCGGGTGTGCAAGGGAACTGGAGCATCCTGGAGCTGCCAAGGCAAAGCCAGCGGAGAAAGGAGTCTGGCACTCCATCCCTCCAAAGTCCAAACCCAGATCTTGCTGGAAGAGCCACATCTTTAAAAGCCCTTTAGGACAGGGAACACCCAGGCCTGGCAGCCAGATCCCGGGGGAGTTGGCTGAGAAGGAAAGAGGTGGCACAGGGAATGGGCCCTGGCAGCATCCCTGTGTAGGTGCAGGCAGGGGAAGGACTGGCAGGGGTGAGAAGCCCCATGGCACAGACACCTCCAGCCCCCTCGGCCCCGCAGTGATGCTCATCCTGCCCACAGGAGCCAGGACATGGCACATGGGGCATCGGCTGCCAGAGGTGGGACCAGAGCATCAGGAGTGCAGCCAACTGAGTCAGGAGACCAGCATGGAGGGACCCGCAGGGCTGCAGGGACCCCAGCTCATGCCAGCTGGCACAGGGTTCGTGGGCACTGGGCCGCACAGAAGTGCACCCATCACCGGTGATGCCCACGGACAGCTCCCCTCCCACGGACACACTCGACATCTGCCCGCACAGCCTGGGGCCAGCAGCAGCCTGCATGCTCCTCTGCTGTCCTCCAGGGCTTGTGGGGGAAGGGGGACATGCAGGTGACACTGCGGAGCCCAGCGGGACGGAGAGACAACAGCCTGATGTCCACCTGCAGGAAAGGGAGGGGACAAGCAGGGACATCCCCCTGTGCTGCTCTGCCCACATTCCCACGGGCACTTCACTCCAGCCACCAGCGGTGCCCCAGGTGGGTGTGGGGCTCCAGCATCTCCCAGGAGTTAGATCTGCCTGTGCCAGAGGCACTGGGGGCCGTGCAGCCCCCTCAGGCCCTGAGACTGTGCCAGGGCCCCCAGCTGGCAGCGGTGCTGGATGAACCCCATTTCCCCATCACCCCCGTTTTTCCCTCCCATCCCCATGGAGCCACCAGACGGGCCCGGCAGCTGAGGCTTAAAGAGCCACTTACCTCCCGGGCCGTGCCGTGTAATGACTTAAGCCAGGGATCACTGCAAAGCCTCTTTGGTGAGCTCAGGGCAGCACAGCCTTAGCACTGAGCGTGGCAGCAGTGACAGCTCTGGCCATCTCCTGCCGGTTCCCTCCAAGCCCCTGGGCAAACTGACCCTTCCATCCCCGGCTTCACTCCCACGGAGCCCCTGGCAGGCTGGCACTGCCATCCCTGCTCTGCTCCTGCCAGGTGCTGGGCTGAGCGAGGGCTCTCACCTGTCACCAGCGTTGCTCCTCGTTCTGCTTTCCCCAGCTGTCCACTCCAACCCCAAATAACACCCACCCCAACCGGTTCCCTTCACAGCACCATCCCCTCCCTCGGCTCTTCCCGCAGCTGGGCCGCAGGGGCCGGAGTTTCCAGGAACGGGAGGAAGCCGAGCCCTCGGTCCCGGTGCCAGCAGGGATGCTCGGGGCCATCACGGCCCATTCCCAGGCTGCATTCCCTGGGGCCAGGGCCGGGATGAGCACAGCGAGCCCGAGCCCGAGGCGTGGCACAGCCCAGCTCGACAGCAGAGGACCCAAACTGCCGCTTTAATGGATGGGCTTAATTTGCAAAGCTGATGAAAACCTAAATATTTAAATACATAATTCTGCACAATGCTCTTAGCGCGGGGCTAGAGCAAGGGGAGGGGGGGCACGGCTGCTGAGTGGAGACACGAAGGCATGGGGGATGCTCTGGGGGGACCACCTGGATCACCTGAGCAAGGGCACCTCCATCACAATTTGGGGACCATGCACACCCTTGTCCCCAAAACCGGCAGCACCCTCAGGATGGGTGCCATGGGGTGCTCTGCTGTTGGCACTGGAGACTTGTTCCATCACCAGAAGCAGCCCAGAGGGAAATGTGGGGAAAAGAGAGCATGGTCCAAGCCAGGGAGCTGTGAAGGGCAGCAGGACGAGCCCCCGTGGAGATTACACCACTGATATTCCTTCTACAACAGCTTAGAGATAAAAGAGATTTGCAGGATTTACCAGCAATACAAATTGAATATTTAATTTTAGCTGCAGGGGAGGAGTGGGGGCTCATCCCAGGGGTGCACGGAGATGTGCAGGTGGTGGGCCCAGAGAGGTGTTTCCAGCTCTTGGGGGAAAACTGGGGCAGGTCTGTCCCCACGAGCCAGAGGGGCTGGGTGGTGTCGTGCCAATGGGACCGGGCACCCTCTGCCCAACCCTAATCCCACCAGCCTCTCCCCAGCTGCCAACTGCACGGCACAGCCTCTGCCAGCACGTGGGAGCTGCTGTGGGATCATCCTCGGATGAACCACGGGTGTGGGCCCAGCACCAGGGATGCTCTGGGGGTGCTCAGGGTGGGTCCCGACCCCACACGCTGCCCCTGGGCCAGCCCTGAGCCAACGCGGGGCTGCCTCACTGTGCCCCCCTCTGCCCTGACCAGGATGTACCCAACAAGGCTGTGCCTGGGCGAGGATGTCCCTGGATGAGGCCGTTTGGCAGCCAGGGCATCATGGACTTTGCAGGGAATGGGGCTGGAGGCAGCAGGGAGGGAGACAGATCCCAGTGTCCTGTGGGATGGGGTGGAGAAACCTCCAAGGTTTCCTCTGCAAAGCCAGAGCAGGGGCAGAGAACAGGCAGCAGCAGCCCCCTGCCAGCTGTAGGAACGGGGCTGCTGGCTGGCCCCAAGCCCAGCACGGGGTCCCCAAGGTGCCACCGAGCCAGGTGACCATCCTGGCTCACCACTCCCTGGCCGGTGTGCCGTGCTGGCGCGGGTGCCAGTGCGGGGCGGGCTGGGGGAGGACGGCAGAAGATGAATGAGGGAGTCGGGAGGCTAATGGCATTGTCTGGAAAGTAGGTCGTGTGCTGAGCAAAAAGATATTTATATCAAAGCTCGTTCCCCCGCAGAAGCTCCTGAGCCGGGTGCAGGCAGCACCACGAGCCCATGGCCGCTGCTCCACACCCCCGTGACACCCGTGTGCCATCCTCATGGCACTCCACACCCCCACAGCACAGACCCCATGCCCAGCTCTGCCACCCTCGGCACCCGCTGGCCCCGGGGCTGCCCCGCTCAGGGGTGGCGGTGCCAGAGGTGAAGTCATCCCGATGGAATGGGAGCCGTGGCAGCTTTGCCTTTTCCTGACCTGGCTGCAGGCACTGGGCACTGAATGGCACCGGGTTATTTTTGTTTTAATGCAACCTTTGCCAAGGTGTGATACTGCCCTGGACACTCCCCAGATGGGCACAGTCAGCCCAGGATGGCCACGGCGGGTCCTGCCCAGCCCAGCCCAGCCCAGCCTCACGCCAGCTGCACCACCCTCTCCCAGCACCCAGCCCTGGCCATGCTCCTCACACCCTGCATCACCCCTGACCTGAGCTTGGACCAGCTCCCAGCCTTGTTGCAAAGCTCAGTCACCTCCTTTCCCGCTGGGAGGAGGAGACCTGTGCCCCAGGATCACTCCCTCACACATCCAACTTTCCCAGAAAAGCCAAGAAATCATCCCAGAGCGCCCGGATGGAGTCAAGTGGTTTTGCTCCCTCTGGCCATGACCCAGCCAGCAGCCATGGGACCATCCAGCCCCACTCTCCTGTGCCCATCCCCATCCCACACCTGGCAGCCGGCAATCCGGCACGGGAGCAGGTTCATTTCCCGTAATAGCTGTGTCGGCTGAATTTACAGCCTCGCTCCGAGTTATTAATAATAATGGCCTCACTCTTAAGTAGGGCTTTTCATCTGCCTCAGAGCCCTTTCCAGAGGACGTCTGCAGCATTATCACCATTTTATCCTCGTTTCAGTGGGCACGAGAGTGAGATGGAGAAGGGGCAGCCGATCCGTGGTGTGGAGCGCACGGGGAGCCCGGCCATGAAACCCCCAGGGAGGCTGGAATGCCAAGGGCTTGTCGGGGATGCAGCCACAGCTCTGAGGCTCCCGCCAGCCTGTGCCGTGGTGATTTACACCGGCAGCGAGCCCGGGCCCTGCCGCACGGATAAATCCACTTCAGGCAGCAATAAACCAGCGTCACCACATCGGTAATCCGCAGCGCTCCCAGCGCCGTGAGGAATCCAGGGGCAACGCACATGTGCCGATAAATCCCGGACTTGTCTCAGCAGGGAGGTCCCTGGGGTGGAAATCCCCGCTGGAGCCGTGGCCGGAGGGGTGGGTGCAACCAGGCTCTCGTGGGAGATGCCACCAAGGGACACCCTGGGGATGGATCCAGCGGCCACGTGGGACAGGGGACATCCCCGAAACGCCCCCCTCGTGTCCCCCCCGTGATGCCCACCCACCCCTGGCAGCTCCAGTGTCTCCCCGCCGTGCGCCACAGCGGGGCTCGATGGGCAGATTTATTCCCCTGTAAGAGAGCTTTGATCTGAAGTTATTTTTTGTTTACTAGCAACAAGGTATTGTAAATACATCTTTGCCGATAATTATAGAGTCTGGGCGCACACCTTAATCTCCATAAAATATCAGATGCTACAATTTGCCTGATTTAATGAGATTGGAGGCTGATAAGCCGCTGAGGTAAGCTGTAAACTTGGGGGGGAGGAGGGAAATGATTGCAAATGTGCTAAACCGCCTTCGTCCTCCTCCTCCTGCCGCTGCCACGTGCCCAGCCCGGGAGCGTGTGCCCAGCCCCGTAGCCCCCTGCCCAGCTCCCGGGGTGTGCCCGGGCTGCGCCACAGCAGCTTCACGCAGGGATGGGCATTTAGGGCAAATGGAGCTTTTTATACAATTTACCTCATTAAAACTCCAGGAGCTGAGAGTGGCACCGGGCTGCAGCCGGAGGCTCTGCCTCGGCACACTCTGTTCCCTGTGTGCCCCGTGCCATGCCAGGGGGGAGGCAGCACAGCCCCAGTGCCAGGTTGGTTCCATGTGCCAGCCGAGGTGTGAGGGTCCCCAAGGGGCATGGGGCACAGCTGGGCTGAGTGCACGTGTGTCCATACATGTCCATGTGTGTCCATACGTGTCCGTGTGTGTCCATACATGTCCAGGTGTGCCCAGGTGTGTCCACAGCCCCACCTGGCACCCCCGGCCATGCCAAGGGCAAGCTGGGGCGAGGGGTCCATGCTGCAGGGGCTGCACACTCAAGGCCACCCCCCTGTGCAGGTACAGCCGTGCCGTCGCTGTGTCCCTCTGCAGACACGGGGTCTGTGCAGCCCCAGGTGCCCGGGGTGGGGGTCCCCTCCCGCAGGGATGGGGGGGCCCTGCCTGGAAAGCGGGAGGCTCCTCCCGGTAACGAGCAGCCCCGTTTCCACAGCAACCTTAAAGGCCCACAGCTGCCGCCTCACCGACGGAGCGGCTGTGGCATTTCTGGGGGACACCCAGCCCGTCCCCCTGCCTGGCACCTTTGCCTCAAACAGCAGCACCCCGTTCCCCCACCCAGCAGCCCCCAGACCATCTCCCCCGGGTGGCACCTGGGCTCACCCACAGCCCCCTCCCTGCTCTGAGACCCCCAAAGGGTGGAGACCCCTGGTACCAAGAGGGATGGGACCCCTCATAGCACTCCTGAGCCCACCCCGATGTCATGAGGAGCCGGTGGTGACCTACAAATGTCAGGCTGACAGGTTAATTAATTTCCCTCTTCCTAGGGCCTTTATCAGATGGAATCAGACGTCACCTGAGACTGTTAATTGGGCTAATTATTCCAGTTTCAGATTTTAAATAATTAGTTACTGTTGACTGCAGCCTGACTTCCGCAATTTTCTAAAAAAAGGTCAGATGGTTCCTGGATCCCAAAACCCAAGGGACAAGGTGGAGGGGCTGCAGCAGGGGCCAAGCACACCAAGACCCCTGTGCTGGCTGGGGACACTGGGGACAGCGTGGCTCCCACCAGTGCCTCGTGCTCACACTGGAGCTGGCAGGAGAGGGACATCCTCTGCCTCAATGGCAACAGAGGGAAACCAGGAGGGGGAAAGGGGTATGGAAGCACTGGGTTAAGGGTGGGGGGTGGGAGAGAGCCCCTTCCTCCCTTCCTAACCCAGCATGGTGACAGCTGCCCCAAGCTGAGCCCCCTGCCACAGTAACCCCCCCTAGCAGTTCCCAGGTCCCACCGGGCACCTCACCCCTCCTGGTTTGACTCCCTGGGACTGAAATCCCAGTGCAGGGTTTTCAGCAGCTGTGATTTTCCCCCAGGGTTTCCCAGCTGTTCAGCACCAGGACACGCTCTGGACACTGGGCAGTGAGCACATGGCTACACCTGCCCTGACAAGGGTGATGGTGGCCAAAGCAATGCCCGGTGCCCACGGGCTCCCCGCGGGGACTACCTGTCACCTGCCCAGGGCATTGCAGAGAGGGACACACTGGGCAGAGGGACGAGCAGCTCATCCCCAGGCTCATTCCCTCAGGAACACCACGCTTTCTCCCAGCCTCATCCCCGCTATTAATAGCCTTCACTAGCCTCCTCGGGAGCCATTTGCATATTTGATTGCAACTCCGGGGCGGGGCAGGGCCCTTCAATCAGCCGCTCCCGCAGTCTCATTTGCATGGCTTGACATTTTGTTCTGGGAGCAGTGACACTGACACTGCGGTTGGGGACACGGTTCTGGGGGGCCGAGGTGAGCATGGTGTCCCCAGCCAGCAGCGCTGCCCCGGGCACTTCACATGAGCCAACCTGTGCCTGCCCGGCAGCACCGAGCAGGGCCGGCAGGGCTGTCCCAAACCCAGCAGGGAGTGATGGAGCCTGGCTGGCCCGTGTCCCCACGTGCCCTCCCTGCCCTGCCCCGCTCTCCAGCCCGACTCACAACACCCCGTCCCTGCCCGACCTGCCCGGCGGGACGATCAGAAGCGCCCGGTGGAGGGAAGGCTGTGCCCAGCCCGGCGGGCAGGGCGTGGGGTGACGGGCACACAGCTCTGGGTGGTTTCCCGTCCCACCAGCCCTGTCTGGAGCTGCCGAACATCAAAGGTCAGGGGCAGGGCGGGACGTCCCCAAGGAAGGGGGGGGACTCCGAGCCCCAGCCCGGTCGTAGGCGCCCCGGGGGGCAGCGAGGGTCGGGCCCCGCCGCCGGGCCGGTTCTACCGTTCGGACTCACAGCGCGGGGCCGGGACAGCGGCGGGGGATCAGCACCGCGGACAGCGCCCGCCGCCGCCAGTGCCACCACGGCCAGCGCCACCACTGCCACCGCGGCCACCGCCGTGGTCACCACTGCCATTGTTGTGCCACCACCGCCACTATGGCCATCACTGCAAACTCCCATCACGATAAAATCCCACCAGGACCTCCACTACCAAACCCACTACAGACACCGCTGCCATCACTGCCACTACGGCCACCATTGCCACTACGGCCACCATTGTCACCACTGCCACCACAGCCACCATGGCCACCACTACCAACAGTGCCACCACACTGCCCAACAACACGTGCCACAGGCGGCCGTCCTGCGGCCCCGCCGCCAGCCCCTCTGGCAGCCCCAGGCCAGGGATGTGCCAGACAGCGGCAGGAGGAGCCGGGCGGCTCCAGGGCCCCGGGCAGACACCGCCGGGAGCTGTGTCCCAGGACGCCCTCGCTTCCCCCCGGCTCTTGGCATCACTTGGCAGGAAAAAACAAGCCAGGGTGAGGCGTGGGATCAAGCTGCAGGATGATAAGGGTCGGGAGAGGGTTCTGCCACTTCCCTCCCTCCTGCCTCAGTTTCCCCTCCAAGAAAACACACCAGAGATACAGATTTGTGTCACGGCGAGGCAGGGTGGTGGGGGAAACCACGGAGAGGTACGGAGGGGCCCAACTGCCACTGTGACTGTGCCAAGGAGCGAACTGAAGGCAGGCAGGGCTCGAAGCAC
>VZTZ01046289.1:76860-100399 GCA_013400955.1 Drymodes brunneopygia
AGCCGCACGTGGGGCCGGGGAGATGCTGTCGGCGGGAGCTCTGCCGGGATGAGTGGTACCCACCCGTGGGCATCCCCCGAGGCACCCTGCAGAGCGGGGCTGGCACCGAGACAAGGGGTACCCACCCGTGGGCATCCCCTGGGTCACCTCGGGGAGCCGAGGTCACTCTGGGACCGTCACTCACCCCTGTCCACGGGCGCTCTGCCTGCCAGGGAGGGGACAGAGTGCACAGTCCCGGGGTACTGAGATAGCCCTGGGGTGTCGGGATAGTCCCTGAGTGCTAGAACAGCCACAGGGTGCCAAGAGAGCCCTGGGGTGCCAGGACAGCCGCAGGGTGCCAGGACAGCCTCAGGCAGGGTGCAGCCCCAGAGGCCCAGCCTTCCCCCAGCAGACCCGGGGCCTCCCGCTGCCGCCTGCCCGCTGAGCCACTCGCACCACACCCTGTAATTGGATAATAATTATAATAATAATAATTACAGCTTGCGCGGGCTGGAAGCGCAGGAACAATAACCTGGGTAACGCCCTGCACGGTGGCAGGAGCAGCACGGTGGCACATGGCCCGTCCTGGTGCCAAGCTGAGCCCAGAACACCCCACCATGGCACTTGGGAGGCTCTGCCCAGTGCATGGGGGGAATGGCCCGAACAAGTGCCATGAGTGTGTTTTGAAGCAGTTGTGACAACGTCCCAGTGCTGTGGTCCTCAGTCAGGACAAGCCCCCAGGCTTTCCCACTGAACAGGACACCCCAGTGGAATCAGAGCCAGAGCTGGGGCTGCCCCCATCCCTGGTGTGCAGAGAGCCCCCCCAAAGTCCCGGTGCCCCCAGGAAGGGATCTCCAGTCCCAGACCCCGCCAGGCCCTGCAGGATCCTGCACTGCCGACACAGCTGCTCCTGCTGCATGCGGGGAGCAGAGCTCTGCCCCCTCCTTCAGCAGTTATATAAAAGGATTAAAATTTAATATGAACTTCAAAAGGGGAAGAACTGGGTGGTCGAAGGCAGCTGGCCTGGGGCCGGGTGCGGAGCAGAGGCACCTTGGGACATGTCCCAGCTCTGCAGAGCAGCAGCACTGCGGCACATGGAGACATCATCCAGCCCCGTCCATGGGGCCAGTGCAAAGTGCCCGGGCACCATGGGCAACGTGGGCACCCCATGAACCCACACTGAGCCATAGGGTCCCTGGGTCACAGTGGTGCACAGTTTCCATGGCACATGGAGACCCCACTCCCCAGGATCAGGCCCTTCCCCGCACCTTCACCTCTCTGCTGGCAACCAGGCAGCCCTTAATCAGGCACAGCATCACCCACCCGTCCTGGTGCCCACTGCCACCCTGCCCATCCCATGCCAACAGTCTCTCAGGCATCACATCTCCTCCTGCCCAGTGCCTCACGTTTCCTTCCATGCACGTGGCTTGAAGCGTGCTGGAGAGCAGCCCTGTGCTGCTGTGGGAGCAAGACCCCCAGCTGGGGGGCAGCTGATGCACCCTGCCGCCCACCATCCCTAGAACCTGCACAGCGCCCGCTCTTCTCTCCCGCCGGTGCAGCACCGGGAGCGGGGCTGTGCTGGCAGCAGGAATGAGCCAGGGCTGGGAAAACACCATCTTCCGCCCACGCAGCCGCCCACGGCCCCGCGCCCGCTCCGCCGCCCCCGCCGAGCCGGGGCTCACGGGGAGGGGGCGGCGGGTGCGGGGTGGAGGCTGCGCCCACCACGGCGCAGGGGCAGGGGGGTGCGGGCTCAGCAGCCCCCGATGCAAGAGCCGCCCTGGGGCTGGGTCCTGCCGCAGGAGTGAGCCTGGGCTGGAGGGGTCAGGGCTGCGGGGGCCGGGGCTGCCCCACACCCAGCCCTCCCCGGGGCACAGGAACTTCTCGGTGAGGGGCACAGGCACCCGCCAGCGAAGAGACTGGGGAAGCCTTGGGCTCATTCATTTTTAATCCTGGCCGAGAGCAGGAGGGGTGCAGCATGAAGCTTGGGGACACTGCAGGACAGGACTGGCCATGGGGCCTCAAACAGCCCCCTGGGCAGCCCAGCTCATGCCATGGGGGTACTTTGGTCATTCATGTCCCTGCAGGATGGAGACCCCCGGGAGACGACAGCAACCACGGAGCATCCCTCGCCATCCTGTCTTCCCACACTCCGCTATGGCTCAGCTCCCATTGCTGGGCGAGTCCCTCTTGGAGTGCCAGTGCCGCTCTCTCAGTGCCAGTGACGCTCTCCCAGTGCCAGTGCCGCCCTCCCAGTGCCTGCAATGCGGGGGGCAGGATCTGTGCTTGAGCAGGAGCTGTGGGCGCGTGGGAACTCACAGAGAGCAGAGCGGGGTGGGAGGAGGGGGGTGCAAGAAGCCAGAGCTCCCCCCACGCTGCTCCCCATCCCTCACCTGGCAACAGGGACCACATCCCACCGGGACTGTGACACCGGGGCAGGCAGGGGCAGGACCCTGGTGCCCATCCCGCTACGAGGAGGTGAAGGAGGATGCTCGAGCTGCAGGCACTGGCCCAGGGAGGGTCGGAGGGGGCAGCGGGAAGCACCGGCCCATCTTGCGCAGGGTCCGTCCCAGATCAGCGCGGAAGCGCCGGATGGAGAAGCAGTAGACGAGAGGGTCCAGGCAGCTGTTGAGGCTGAGCAGGGCCACACTCAGTGTGTGCAGCACGTCCAGGGTGTCGGGGGCTCCACAGAGCGGTGCGGGGGGCCGGCTGCCCACCCAGGGCGCCAGCGTCAGGTGGTAGGGGGCCACACAGACCACGAAGACCAGCAGCATCCCCAGCACCATGGCACGGGCCTGCTGCCGGTGGGAGCCCGGCGAGCCCGCGGCGGGCACCGAGAGCGCCCGGGCGATGGAGGCGTAGGTGGCCAGCACCACCAGGAAGGCAGCAGAGAAGAAGCCCACCATGGCGTAGGCATAGCCCCGCTGCCGCCCGTGCTGCTCGAAGCAGGCGGTGGTGCCGGCGCGGGTGGGGAAGGTCTGGTGGGTGGCCAGGGTGGGCACGGCACAGCCCAGCCCCAGCAGCCAGGCCAGGGCGCAGGCCAGCGCGGCACCGCGGGGCCCCGTCAGCGGCAGCGCCCGCCGCGCCGCCCGCACCGCGCAGAACCGGTTGAAGCTGATGAGAGCCATGAAGGTGATGGCGCTGTAGGTCGCCAGGTAGTAGGCGGCCCCTGCCAGGCGACAGGCGGCCTCCGAGAGCAGCCAGTCCCCCCCAGCCAGGTAGTAGTGGATCCAGAGCGGCAGGGTGAGGTTGAAGAGGATGTCGGCCAGCGTGAGGTTGATGAGGTAGATGCGGATGGCCTTCCTCACCTTTCCACTCTGCAGGAAGACCAGCAAGGCCACCAGGTTGCCCGGCAGCCCCACGGACAGCACCAGGCAGTAGACAACGGGCACCAGCACAAACTGCACCGGGTTGCTGGGCACACACTCGCCGGGCTGTTCCACCAGCAGTGGCCCTGGCACCGAGATGTTCATCCCGGGCTCCTGCAAAGATGGGGAACAGTCAGTGGCACAACCCTCGGGGACAGGGAGGGATGCTGACCCAGACAGGACAACCTCTCTGCCCGGCACCTGTGGTAGTCACTGGGTGTTGGAGGCAGAACCCTGCAGGGATGCCATCATCTAGCAGGAGGGCTCAGCTCTCACAGGAGATGAGGAGACCCCAGCTATGTCCCCCCATGCCACAAGGGAGCCCAGAGGCTACTGTCAACTGCCCAGCCAGAGCTCACAGGGAGTGGCAGGCACAGCTGCAGCACAGCCAAGGGACAGAGCTGTGGCTGGAGGCACCCGAAGGTGCCGTGCTGGCTCCAGTCGGCAGCTGCGGGGCTTAACACCTCCCACACAGCGCGTGCCTGTGGGGCCACCCACCCCAGCCCTCTCCCAGCACCCCAAACTCCCTATGGAGCCAGGCATGAGGAAGTCACCCCTTGGCTCAGCGAGCTCCAGAATGGAGAGAGCCAGGTATGGACAGCAGGTACAAGCACAGTGCCAGCATCCCCTCCTGCCCCCCAGTGCTGCACAGGGAGGTTTGCCTCTGGTCCTGGCCATGGTAAACCACGCTGTGCTGCAGTGGCTGTATCCAGGGCTGCAGTTACTTCACCTCCCATCACTGCCTGCCCACACCTCGCCAACGAAGGCACTGAGTCACCAACCGGTGTTTTCCAGCACGTCAGGGCTGGATTTGGCACACGCAGCACCCAGCCCCGGGTTGAGGCACAGAGAACACAAGCTGCTGAGCCTGGGAGACCTCAAAAGAGCCTCTGGATCCCTCAGTGATCCCCTTCTCCTTCCCCATCTTTAGCATCCATCTCACCCACACCACAATCATTACTCACCTTGTCGGGCCAGGCAGGAGTGGCTGTGTCCCCTCTGGCTGCTCCTCACTCTGCTCCAGCCAGGCTGGGAACAGCTTTAAGTGCTGGGGGAGGCAGGGGCTGCCTGACCAACACCCACTATCCCAAGCCCCCCTGTGTGTTAGTGCCAGTGGGACAGCAGCTGGAGTGGGGACAGCACCTGTGTGTGTATGTAATGGGGGATTCCCTGCTGGAGCCACCCTAAGATCCCCTGCGCCGGCTGACGGGGCTGGGGGCACGTGGGAGTGGCCAGGACTGGCCTGACTGACCCCCCTCCCGTGCCCCCAGCCACATCTAACACCATTTCCCAGGGCCCTTCTCCCACCCACGCCTGGATGAAAGCAGCAGAGGGTCAAGTTTCTGCACCCGGCAGCTGGGAAGAAGAGGGATGCCCCAAAGGGATCAAAGCAGGAATCTGCCTCCTCCTGGCTCTTTGTGCTTTTGTCGGCTTCAAAGCTGGTTTTAGGGGGAGCAGCCCTACAGGGCCCCCCAAGCTCTGTGAGCGTCTGACTCGCTGCTTTGTGTGGCCCTGCAGTTTGTGTGTGTCCCTTTGGGACACCAAAGATGTCACCCTAAGGTTGTTCAGGTCCTACCCCCCTTGCTGGGAGAAACACAGGGTTCAGATCAACTGTGGTTCATCCTGAGTGTGCCGTGCCCATCTGGGGTGGCAGAGAGTGGCTCCCTGTGGGAGAAAGATCCACAGAAAGCAAGTGCCTGACTGGACACTCGCTCCTGTCACTCCCTGGATGTGCAGCAAGGGGCCTGGCTCATTGTTGGGCAGCTGTGAGTGGCCGAGGGACCCCACCCCAGCTGGGAAGAAGAGGGATGCCCTCTCCCCACTGTCCATCTGCCTCTGTGCCAGGTCCTGCGCCAGCTCCCACACGTCCCCAGGACTTGACTCCAGGCACTGTCCCCAGAGACCGGGTCCTTCAGCCCCAGGACATCCCCTTAGCTCCCAAGGCTTAGTGTGGGGGGGAGGCAGAAATAAACAGGGAGGCAAAATGTGAAAAACGAGGTTTTATTCCAAGTTTTGAAAGCCCCCAAGAGAGCAGAGCCAGCCCCTGCTCAGTGTGGCCAAACGCTGGGAAGAGCCACACACCTTGTGTGAGTTCAGCAACGGAGCTGCCAGAGCAGTGCCTTGGCAGTGTCACAGTGGTGTCACAGCCACTGTCCCACAGCACCAGCCCAGGTCTTGCAGCGTGGGGACAACCAGCACCAGAGTCACTGGCAGAGGCAGGAGAGGACACACTGTGTCTCACCAGCAAGTCACCCTGCAGGATGCGATGTCGTTCCCGAAAATGCCATGAAGGCATTGCTTCTCACCGGCCGAGCCGTTTTGTCCTTCCCGCCTGTGGTCACTCGAACTTGGGCCGGGGGGCAGCCGGGTACCCACGGATGTTGAGCAGGAGGAGGAGGCCGAGGCAGACGGTGGCCGGGGCACACATGGCCAGTGGCTCCTGCAGTGCCAGCAGCGTGTAGATGGCACCTGGGCAAGGAGCAAAGTGTGGGAATGGGGGTCCCTGGCCAAGGGCATCCCAAGACCCCACAATGGGCAGCAGGTGCCCACTGACTCTCACCAATCATGACGACGCTGAGGATGAAGTTGCTGATCTCCTGCAGCAGCTGGGGCCCAAATGCCAGCAGCAGCCCGGCTATCACCTCCAGCCAGCCCACAGCCACCAGGTATGTACCGGGCTCTGGCACAAACCCCAAATCCTTCAGGGGAAACACCTTGGCAAAGCGTGTGAACTCCGATGCCTGGGAAGAGTGGGAGGGGAGCGAGGCAGCTCTGAGCCTGGAGCTGGGGAGATACAGCCCCTCTGGTGGGTCTGCTCTGTCCTGCTCTATCTTCCAAGGGAAATCAGCTCTGCATCCTAAATAACTTAACCCTGCACCCCAAAATGCTTGGCCCTGCAGTTCAGCACCCTAAGCTGCCCACTGCCCCCAGGGGTATCAGCCCTGCACCCCAAGTGACTCAACCCTGCACCCCAGTGGGATCAGCCCTGCGCTCCAAGGGACTCTGGCTGAGTCACAATGAAGGGCTCAGCCCTGTACCCAAAGCGCTCCACCCTGAACCCCTGGAGCCCCAATCTGCTCACTCTCACCCAAGGCTCAGCCCCGCACAGCAGGCTCAGCCCTGCACGNGGAAAAAGGGGAACCCTTTCCCCCCGAACAAATCCCACAGCTGCGGCTCTGTGTGCGAGTGTGATCCATGGCAGCACCTACTGGCTTGGGGTGCGAGAGGCTGCGGGTGAGGAAGGCTATGGGCAGTGCTGGGCACAGCTCCGGGGAGCAGGCAGGGACCGCAGGTGAGGAAGGCTATGGGCACTGGTGGGCACAGCTCCGGGGAGCAGGCAGGAGCCGGCTGAGCAGGCAGAAGCAGCAGCTCGGATGCTCTGGCCCCAGGGAGGCCGCTCTGGGGGGACGGAGGCGGCCGCGCTGTCCCGGTCTCTCTGCGTCACCGCCTGCGCTGCTCCGCCACCGGCACAGGCCGAGCCTCCCCGGAAAGGCAGCCCGGGATTGGCGAGAGCCAGGCCCAAGGGAGCCGCAGGCGCTGACGATTGTGTAATTCAAGTGGAAATGTTTTTTTAATGCCAATAAATCATGAGAGCCCTGAAGTGTTTTTTCCAGGCACGAGGAAGCACTGCGGGGCACAGAAAGCAGCAAGGCCAGCCTGGACCTGCACCGACCCCAGCTCNTCACCCAAGGCTCAGCCCCGCACAGCAGGCTCAGCCCTGCACCCCAACCTGTTCCTTTCCCCCGGAGCTCAGCCCTGCACGCCGAAGTGCCCTTTGCTCTTTGCTCCGCTGCCCCCAGCCTGCTCATTCCCCTCGGGCTCGGCCCTGAGCTCCCCGAGCCCGCGGCCGCGCTCACCATGTGCCGGTGCAGGTCGGCGGAGAGCCAGTCCGAGACCTTCAGGGCGCCCGTGAGGGAGAAGAAGAGCCCAAGCAGGACACGGAGGGCGGTGAAGGCCGCCGCCATGGCGGGACGGGCGGGCCCCGGGGGCGGAGCGGGGCGGAGCGGCCCGGCCCCGTTCCCAGCCCAGCCTGGCCCCGTTCCCAGCCCGGCCCGGCCNAGCCGGCTGAGCAGGCAGAAGCAGCAGCTCGGATGCTCTGGCCCCAGGGAGGCCGCTCTGGGGGGACGGAGGCGGCCGCGCTGCCCCGGTCTCTCTGCGTCACCGCCTGCGCTGCTCCGCCACCGGCACAGGCCGAGCCTCCCCGGACAGGCAGCCCGGGATTGGCGAGAGCCAGGCCCAAGGGAGCCGCAGGCGCTGACGATTGTGTAATTCAAGTGGAAATGTTTTTTTAATGCCAATAAATCATGAGAGCCCTGAAGTGTTTTTTCCAGGCACGAGGAAGCACTGCGGGGCACAGAAAGCAGCAAGGCCAGCCTGGACCTGCACCGACCCCAGCTCAGCTACCACCTTGCAGGGGCTGCCACAGGCACTGGTTGGACAGGGCCCAGTGGCAGTGACACTATTTTTACTTCTGGCAGCACTCGATTCTTCAGCTGCTCACCATGATTCGGAGCTCAGATTGGCACGGCCTGGAATGACAGCAACAGGCCAGGGCAGGCTCCAGGCCCTCACAGCTTGGAAAGCTCCTTGGTTGGAACAGAATTGAAAAATAAAGACCTAACCCTGAAAAAGGGATTGCAGCAGCTCAGTGCACGTGCAGGGCTGTGGCAGCAGGGCAGCCATCACTACTCCCAGGATACTGTTCAAGCATGCCTGTGCTCAGCCTCTGATCTTTCATTGATTACAGAAGCTATTTAATGAATTATTTGGTAGAGCGAGGTGTCAGCCTCACCGAGGACACTCCAGGATACGGTAACAGCTGACACCAGCACCAGGGAAAAGCCATCCCATTCCTACAGGACACAGGCTGCAGTTTGCTCATAGCAGGGAGCTGAGGAGGGAAAGTTCAGCGCATGGAATGCTGGAACAGTTTCACACAGGAAGCAGCCAGTGCTGCAGCAGTGGAAATGAGGACAAGTTACTGGAAAATAACAGAATCTGAAGAAAAAAGGCTGCACAAGCTGCAGTAGCTGTGGAGACAAAAACACTGAACCCCAGGCCCTGCAGGGCAGCTGAGGAGCCACAAACCTCACTGAAGCCTTTTCAGGATCTAGACAATACCACAAAGTCATCAAATCGGAGTGAAACATCTCAGACTGCCCTCACCCAGCACCTGATTGCCTGAGAGAGAACAGCAGCTCCTAGTGCAGCACAAACCCTCCCTGCCACAAGCACTCCCAGGCATTCAGACCCCCCTCAAACATTTCATACCGCTTCACCACATGAAATTCAATTTATTTTCATGTTTCTAATTTGGCAAAGCAGGTGCCAGCCAAATGTTCATGACTTTTTATTCCACTACAGGAGGAAACTCTGCTACAGTGAGGAGAGCCACCATTGGTGCATTTCAACATATTAAACAACCTGATATTTAAACAAAGGATTATGTTTAATGAATGACAGCATGAACCACGTATGTGGACGGTGCAGCTGCCAAAGCATCGAATGAAGCAATGTGAACCATAGCAATTCATGCTGCAAGAGCTAAACCCAGCACTGCTCTGGCTTCTAGAGAACTCTAAAGCTATTAAAAACCAACCAGGCACAGGTAAACATTTGGAATTCCACAATATAAAACTACATAATACAAAAAATGCAAGCAAGGAATGAGTGAAATTTGTTTTTCGAAATTCGTTTTTCGCAGATCCAGCCATACCACCCCACACTGACAGACTGCTTATTCACTGAATACCCTCTGGAATAAAACAGAAGTCATTTAAAAAAATATTTAAATATTTTATTATTAAGAGCTGTATGTTCCTGGTTCCTCTTCATTGCACTCTGACTTCTTTTTCTGCAAGTGCAAAGCACACAATTAGACAGACTGTGAAAGAAAAACAGAAAACAGCAGAAGCTACAAGACATGAAATCACCACTCAGAATCATAGGTCACGTGCCTGTCAAATACTCTCAAGTATTCATATCAGATTTGAGATTAAATGAACAGAATTCATGTATCTGTAAGTTCAGGAATAGATTAGTGTGTTTTCCTACTTCACAGCAAGGAGCAGCAATGACAAACCACAAAGGATTCAATCGGAATTCACCAACTGAATCCCACTAGCTTCACACCTTACAGCTCTACTGTTACTTACCCCTGATTCTCGAGTTAAGGTACTCCGCATGTTGCTCCTCAAACAAGATTTTAAATGTCTGAAGTTTCCCCTTGTAGTTAAGTGGCAAATTAGAGGGAAAATGTCATTAATTCCAGCTCTGCACGTTGGTTTATTTCCCTGAACTGCTATTTGCTGTGCTCCCGTACATGCTGATTTATACACCAGGTTATTTTTAAAATTCAATGTTAAAGTATTTCAGCAAATAGCTTTTTAACAAGGTTTAGCCAAATTAACATCTGAGAAGCAGCTGCTATTCTCCTTTTCCGAGGCTGACAATCATCAACTGCAGCCTGAGTGCAGGAATGGTCATTTCTTGTTTGACCACCTGCAGCACACAAAGGACAGAATTTATTTGCTGCCGCGGGGCTGAAAAGCCTCAGATAACGGTTACAATTTTGGCTCTACAAAAGCAAGATTCAGAAGCTTTGTATCAAATTGAGATTAATCACACGTTTCAGGCAGGAATTACATAACTCAGCACAGGGTGATGGGCTACCAAGCCCTCACAGCAGTGTAAGGACACCAACTACTTACTTGTCCACCCGTTCCCTTGGTCCCTCCACACACCACTGGGTACCGTGCTGGATGTGCTCATGTTCAACTCCTCAACTGGAAAAACATTCCCAAGTTATTATACCCCAGTGATTTTGAAATCTTTTGTTCAAACCCACATCTAGAAAGATAATTTTAGCTGCCTCTGTCAAGATATCAAGCCCAGATGGAGTCAGCGTGCTCAAACCCACAGCACGACAGCAGGGACTACGCTGTATCCTACACATCTAACTTATCCACTCATCTCAACATCCCAGTGTTCCCCAGTTCAAAGGTACTCAGTGACTGAACACCAAAGTGTCCAGAAATCTTTATTATTTCATCCATCCAGGACAAAAAAGCAATACTTACCTCCTATGGATGAGCACTCCAGTGTCACTCAGCTTTCATCTTCACCTAAAGGATAACAACTGAAGTTATTAAAGTCATACACAGCAAATTGTGACCATTTCAAAACTAACTTAAAAATAAGGTTTTAACATACATGGACTGATTAGTTATGAGGGGGAACTTATTATTCCAAACTATTATGTGGAAGAATAAGGGGCAGAAATAGGCTAGCCTAAACACTCATCAAGAGCTGAAGGAATATACAGGCAGTTGCCTGAAGAACTGCACCCTGAGCACAAACCGTAACCCCAGTCTGAGCACAGTGAGGTTTGATTGCAGCCAGAGGTATACTATCCCTTATGTGAAGGCATTGATTTTGTCAGCTATTTCAACTCCATGACCCCATTTGTCTCCTGTAGCAATGCCCCTTTCTCTTCCCCTTCCTGAGGGAGTGCCTGGCCTCTTGGAGCCTCATGTTCTACAGTCAGTCCAACAAGTGCTTCAGAAGCCAAAGGCAGACACTAGAGGTTGGCACTGTCACTGCTTTTATCCTCAGCCAAGGTTCTCGCCTCCTCAAAACCCCCCTTTTACTATAGCTGAGGGCAGCCTGCAATGGTGAGAGCTGGGGATGTGGTGCAAGGCTCTGCACAGCTCCAGTTGGGAGGCAGATCCCACCATGGGCACAGCATGATCTGACCAGGCAGGGACAACTTCAGGCTTTAGTCTCCAATCCCCCACCCTCCTGGCTTTCCTCACGGCCCTCGGGAGCGGGAGTTATGCACGTTTTGTTTTCTCTGCCATAGCAACAAACACCATGCATAAGGGATACTATATCTTTGTGCATCCTTTGAAAACTGCAGATTCCCTGCTAGCCACACTCTCCTCCCAGCCCTCCCCAGTTAGCTCTTCAGTACTGGTGTTCAGAAGCAACATTTATAGAGATGGGGTGTTCACAGACCACTGCGGGATTGCACAGCCAAGTCCTAACGTGTCAATCATTACCTAGCAGCAATGACACAGGTGGGAGAAGGCCAATCCTCCCTTTTTTCCTTTTCCAGGCAGCAGCTATTTAACAGCCCCACTAGCTGGTATGGAGAGTGAAAAAAATCTGAAGCTAATTAGCTGATTCCAAAACTTGCCGGCAGTGGAAGAAGCCAAGTGATTCCCCAGAGCAGCATACTTGGATGCATCCTTCCCAACATGCTCAGCCTCACTGAACATAATGGAACAGAACACTGGCCTTCCTGATCATGTCACTGCAGCTGGCAATGATTAACAGAGACATGCAACCCCATTACTGCTCCAGTCCTAAAACTACTCACAGGCCTCAGTGTTTAGCTATGGGGAGAACTGCAAGCAAATCAACACTTTGTATGCTTAATGTTACAATAAAGCCCCATCCACGCTGTGCTGTGCTCTCCTGCCAGCACCAGGCTCTGCTCGGAGGGCCTAGCAGTACGCAGATGTATTCTGACACCACACTTCTGAGCTTCAGGTAAGCTTTTGAGAAAAACTGTATTTCATACACAGATAAAACCAAGATGAAACACAATGCAAGCACTTGAATGTCATTTCTTGTACCCACTTGTTACGGACTGACTTAGAGCAGACATGACTAAGTTTGCTACCACACCAAGTTTCATTACTGCAGCCAGAGCTGGTCTGAGCCCCATGGTTCAGTCACAAACAGCTTGCTCCAAGAGTGTCAAAAACCTTACTTAGTTCAAGTACGTAGAATGAGGCAGATGTGCCAATAACCCCTTCATGACATTCCTGCAGGTCAAGTATCCAGAGCACACTGGAAAAACTTAAGTCAGATCTTGAGCAATGGTTTAAGATCACTGATTCAGTTTTGCTACCTGACAGCACAGTGGCTGCCAGCAGGTTTGCTACTGGATCCCAGTCCCAGGTAAGGATAAGCCATCACAAAATGGATTCAAGTCACAGGTAAAGGTAAACCATCATGAGAAGCCAAACTGACTTTGTGACAAGGTGTCACTGTGTGACCAGCTGGCATGGGCTACACTCACTGTGGTGTAACCAAAGACCTGTTGTCATTATGGTGCAGCTGCTACTTCAAGGGTTCAATGGAACATGGAAAGGTGGCTACAGCAGAGGGCAAGGTAGTCCAGCAGATCCCTGTTCACCAGCAAGAGTCCTGCCTGGAAGGTAACAAAGAAGGGTCCAGAAGTGACAATAATACCAGAAACAAATATGCAAAGCAGAACTTGCAGAACAAGGGAAAACACATTACAACACCTGTGAAATAAATGGAGTATCAGACAAGAGTCAGATCATTTACTGGAACAAGGGACCTTGAAATTCAGGTTCAAGAGCTAATGCAAAAGAGCTGGAGATCAGCATGTCTGGATGTCTGGCAACGTAAGCATGTTAATCCTGGAACACTATAGTCAGGAGTTCTAGTAATGAAGAGTTTAGAATGACATCCGAAGACTGATGAAAAATGGAATTGTACGTTTCACTACCAAGAAGACTCTACGAAGCAGAAGTACAGAATCTCATCACTGTCAATTAAAGCAGAGGAATGTATCAGGCTTGTCAATCAAAGGTTAAAATAAAGACTACCACAACGTCCAATAAGCTCTATGAAACTCACAGGGATATTCAATCAAGCACTCATTTATGTCCTCAAAAATATTCTGGATGAGTCTCAGAGCTGCTTGTACCAGTAGTTTGTGGTGACTCTCACATAGCACACACCAGGCAAGAGCAGTGATAACTAACACATTCCCACCAAGCCCCAACTCTACAGAGGGATGAGCTGCAGATGGGCCTCTTCATCACTACAGAAAGCTTAAACGTGTTCTCTTCTAGGCACTGAGAGCACCTCGTCAACTACTCGAGTTTAAGATCACATTCACTCTTCCCCACAGTGCTCGTTTAAGAATATCTTCGTTACATCGGAACTAAGAAAAATCCACCCAAGCCAAGTCGTATGTACAGAGGAATCGGGTCTGGAAATCCTCATCTAAGAACCACAGTAAGTTATTTGTTGTCTCTGAACGAGACAAAAGCTTAAAACCGAAAACCACGCAGCTTTGATGCAAGCTCAGCATACAGGTATGGAGTGCTGCACTGTAATTCCACAGTCAGAAGTGTGATGTCAGAATACCCACAGTATAAGATTACATAGAAAGTCACCAAGTTATATTATATTGCTTGTTACCTACCTGGACGCAGTCGGCAATGAGAATCTTGGAGCAAGCAGGAATACTACATCCGGGTCCTAATGTCCATTGCCATTTGTGGTACTACGTTCCTCACAGTTATGAACTGCAGAAATGCTGGCTAAGTGCAGTTATGTAGCAGGCCACTAGTTTAAAAGTGTAAATTGCAGTCTCAAACTCCAGCAAGAACTTGCTGCCACAGTAAATGGTTGCCAAGGAGAAGCCAAGAATTTGTCTACCACAAAAATACCACAAAATCTCAAAAGCATTTTCAATTTCTCATCAGCTGTATAAATGATTAGTGTAATGTATCTACGCCAGAAGGTAAGATTATTCTGTATTCATTTCTGAGAAAGTGTGAAGACATATGTGTAACGATACCAGTTTCTACTTGCTGCAGTTTTTAGAGCTCCAAGTGTCAAAATGGGCTCAATTTTGATAAAACAAGCTAAATTGCAACAGCCAATGTCCTCCAAGTCCAGTACAAAAATGTTATGTGATCCAGACCATCCAAAAACAGGTCGGACCAGCAAAGCACTTTTCTGAATGATTTTAGAGGATTCAATTATATAAATCTGAGTTTATGAAAAAAGTCCAAAACCTCATAGGAATAGATCAAAGGAACGTCACTGTCTCGCCTCCCACATTTAGTAACTTTTATCAGGTTTTAAAGTTGACATGTTTGCCAGCTTTTAAGACACCATCTTTAAAAGGTCTTGAAAAGAAGTTGGCTAGGTCATTATATGCCTATTTAGTACATGCAACTCAAAGCAGAACTTGTTTTAGAAATTCTGCTTTTGCAGCTACAACAAAGCCAGATTTAACCAAACTTTCAGATGTTTTGAAAACTGCCAAATCTTTCAAATATATTTACTAATCATGGTTTTACAGCTCAGCTATTTTAATACCTAGCAACAGTAGCTTACATACAAAACAGGGGTACCCAAAGACAAGCTCTGTAAGGTACAAAGACAGCAGCATCCTTCACTCTTCCAAGTTACAGAACTACAAAAGAACATACTTCAAGATATGCACCAGCATCTCTTTTAATAAAGAATGACATGTAATCTGAAAAATAAACTGAAAAAATTAATTTAATGTTCACGTTCAGAATTCCCCACCTCAGACACCTTCACCTTTTGAGGGTGTCCCATGAACACCCTCCAGAAAAGATCTTGTTTAAAACCGCTTCAATAATGCAAATTGCATCGATACTGCTCATTTGTGAACTATCCCATACAAGTAACTTCCAAATACTTGGGTCTGCAGTTTAGGAACTGCCAATTTCGAATTTCCTCAAGAGCAAATTCATTGTTGTAGCATGTTATCACCCCCCAAACTTTTCTGGGTAAACAAAAAGCATTCACCAAACAAACTGAATCGCTCTTTAGTGAGCTTTATGTTCCAAGTCAGTGTTATCTGTATCAGCATTTCCCAACTTGCTATTCTGTCATTTAAGGGGTAACAGGACTTCAAGAGGGATCAGACATCTGTACCCTAAAATCTCTGCAATCTGACACTTAAGTTTTAACCACAGGGGAAAATTTAGCAGAAAATTTAGAATTAGCCAATGCTTAGCACAAGGAATGGAAAGATATTGGGAAGATTAAAGCTATTCACAGAACTCCAGTGGTTGGGATCATGTGAAGGTACAGCCAAGCTAAGTTTACCTACTTTGTGCCAAGCAGGTTGATGTATCCTGCATTAACACTGAGGTATCTGACACTGGGAAGTCACGTTCCCAGTTTACCTGGTACATCGTAATAATAAGCAAAGCAACTACCTTACCAATGAGTCCAGAATGCTTTGAAATTCTTCTGGGGCTTAATAAAACCAACAGCAAACTAACGAATTCATCAGATCTTCTACAAAAAGAACCTTAAAGGGAGTTTATTTGCACTGTGTAGTATTAACTCTTAAAACTCCAGATTCAGATACTACTTTTGAAGCATTATCTCCAAACATCAATAATAAAAGAGCGATAACCATCATGCAAGCAAGCTGATTGCTGTATTTTACATACAGGATTTTAGGATTTGCCCACCAGCTACACGATTTAAGAATAGTTCCTGCAGTCCCCATAATACAAATGATTGTATTCTGAACTAGGCAGATTAGTCCACTGTTAGCATGAGGACATAAGCAAGTTAACCTTAATCACTCGAGTAACACTTCTGGTCTTTTTGCCAAGCAATTTCAGGCAGGTGTACAATATGGAGCAAGGCCAGATCCTGTAATCTCAAGACAGCTTAAGAGCATATAAATATCACATTAACAATCCTTTAGTGAGGAAGTCAGCCAATACAAGGCATTCTATGAATTTATTTAAAAATAACCATTGCTAGTCTCCTGCTTAAAGTCTTTGAAAGATTCCAAGCAGTAACTGCCAGGGTGGTTAAGTGCTACCATCCCACCACCCATAGCTAAAATATGGAATTTATTACTGCACTGCTTGCAGTGAAGCTTTAAGTAACGTATCTTACAGCACTTGTAAGATTTCCTTTGCTTCCTTATTGCAGCACAATTACTGCTCAAAAAATCTGCACTAACTGCAAAGTTCGGCTACAATTTAACCCAATCTTTGGCTAGAGAGGCACTGTGGGAAGAGATCTCCCTCTTCACTGCATTTCCACACCCTGGTCTAGGTCCGACCTCAGCTCGAGGCTCTCAGGTTACTGTTGCAGGTGTGGTATTCGGCCTCATTTGTTTAACCACGACTGGCAAGAAGAGTTACTACATTTAGTTTTCTATTTATTTGAAGCACAGTAAAAAAAAGGTTGGTACACTTTGGGAATTCAGTGGCACAAGGTACACTGCCATCAAGTTAGGGACGTTATACATCAAAAAAACAGCTAAATTTGATTTTGAAACACTGCATTACATAATTAAATTGTACTCGCCCAAACAGACCACTTACAAATATTAGGTCAGTAAGTTTCTAACATCCATAAAAACGTAGCTTTCTTACTAAAATGCAAGAATTAAGAAGTCGGTGTCTAAACAAGACAGACAAAAACAAACTGGAATGAAACTACAGGTCACATCTAAAATCGGGGCTTTTTGTTTGGGGCTTCATATTCTTCTCTCCCTCTACCATATCCTGCTGGTGTTCCAGGCCCCATTCCTCTAGGACCCTGGCCACCCACGGGCCCCGCACCTCCCTGCCCAAAGCGTTCAGGACGCTATTGGAACAGAATTAACAGTTCATTATAAGTAGTTGATGTCCATGTGTGTTAAGTATATATTTTTAGAAGGTTCCGTAGTCAAGGTTCGTCGATACAATCACCATTGAGCCGATCCACAGGTACCGGGAACATAGAAAGGAAAAAAGGGTAATTTAAAAATTAGTTTATTGTAATACATGCCTTGAGGTATGTTCCCACTTGATGCATTCTCATACATCTGTTACAAAGAACAGATCCTCCCTGCAGTGCTAGAAATGTAAGCATTAGTGCAGATGTGAATTAACAACTTTTCCAAATGAGCTCTAGCAAAATTTTCAACCAAGTTAATGCAAATAGCTTGTGAACTTCTCACCTTTAGTGCAGTAAAAGCTCAAATAACATCACTGTCATTTCCAAATAAGCCTAATGAGAGAATGCAGCTCCGGTTGGCTGAAGCAGGAGCTGACATTCATCAAATGTAACAGAATGCCTACTCACCAGGACTGGCATGTGCTGTCTAGAGACCATGTGCTTTTCAAGATGGGGTTAAGACTACGGTCTGCTGACTAAACTGCAGAGGCCTTTGGCAGTACCAAAACTCATTGTGAGCACTACTGCATTGCAAGAAGAAAAAAAAAATTGTGAAAAAAGCTACTGACCAGTGCTTTAGCTAACCAACGCAACTGCTCGAGCAAAGACTGGCACTTGTTCAAACCCCACGTACTCCGGAGCTGCTGGTGCTGCATCAGATGCAAAACGTGTTCCAAGCACTCAGTGTTTCCAGTTAGAGGTATGCACAGAGGGTTGTGTGCATCCAGGCAGTACCTCCCTTCCCACCCCACCTTCACCACAAGCTCTTGGAAAATTCACAGCATCACAACAATTGAAAGGTTTCACACCAAGGTGTAATAGCTAAGTTACTCTGCAATAAAGCAGAAACATCAGGTCTATTTACTAGTACCTCTAGTTGCATGTACTTTGTTCAGTTACTGTATTACTAGGTGTGATCAGATTCAACCTACAGAACTTACACATTATGAGGTCAAAGAGAGCTTTAAATTTTCATTTCAACCAAGGATCCCACTACCGAGTCACAGAACAATGGTAAGTGGTTTGTTACAAAAAGTATCTGCAACTGAAAATGCACACTTGAGAGCTCCTGACTTCTTGAAAGTCAGCATCAATCCTTCCAAGAAAGGAGTTTCACAAATATTACTTAGGTTATTTCTGCCTAATTCATGGCAGCTTCATCTCATCTCCAGTTCTGTTTAAAGGTATCAGCCCAGGAACTGTGACAGCATTGTGTGGCAGAGATCCCCAGCCTAAGAAACTCCAGGCAGTTAATCCACTCACTGTCACATCTTTTGACCAGATCACCTTTCAGGTACTACACAAGTTCAACATGCACCTGTATCATGGTTTTCAGGAGAAAAATGTACATAGTATCCACCACACACTGCCTAACTGCTCACAGGAAGCTCAGGAACTGCTTAGATATCAGTAAATTATTGAGATACCTTAAGGCCAACAGCATTGTCTACTGAATCAATGATGCTCTGTGAAGTTACCATTCCAAAGATATGTTCCCCAAAAAGATAAAACAGAAGGTATCTGACAAGCTACTGTGGTAGCTCAGCTCATTAAGCCAGAGGCCTAAACCCACCCAAAAATCATTTAGTTCAGCTTGTGCTACAAGTGTTCACCCTTTCAGGAGGGGGAAAGCACACTGGTATCGCCACCTAAGCCAACAGATTCCCATCCTGCCCATTAAGCACTTCTATAATCTACATTCACGGTGCTTTAGGAACACCTAGCAGGCTCCAAGCCCAGTCACACGTGTAGTGTGCCAGAATTTGAAAACATACCTCGAACAGGAGATATGCTGGAGCTTTTAACAGGCTCTACCTTTGTGTCATGCCCAACACAGGAAAACAGACCAGGCTATCATTCCTTTGGGAGACAGGAACCACAAATGGATACAGTCCAGGATAGCTGGAGCATGTCTGAAGCTAAAAACCAGCATTTCTGCTCTTCTACAGCAACATCAGCACAGACTAAGGGATATGCTGTTTACCATTAATTACTTAGGTTAATCTGCTGCTGGAACAGACATGAGCGCAGATTTTGGACTGAACAGCACACCCAGACCAACATGCATCCAGCCTACCTAGGCTTGGAAGGGCTAAAACAAACAGTGTTACACATTGGGAAGGAGAACAAAAAAATCTCTCTTGTCCATCAATACAGAACATCAAATTACTGAAAAGCTACCACATTAAGTATTTTGATGAAATTTGTCAGATTCTCTAGAATTCATTAAAAAATCCTTCCAAGCCTAACAGTGACGCAGAATTTCCAAAGTCCAATGAAGTCAGTTAATTGCAAATATGCTTAAGAGCACATTTGAATTCACTTGCGAACAATTTCTGAGTGTGTAAACTACCATAAAGGTTATCAACTACTCTAGTGTTACACACTGCCACGTTGTCCTGTGTTAAACACCTGACAAGAGAGTCAGCAGTTAACAGTGACATTTCCACAACCATCCAAACACTGGAGAACTCATTCCCAACCACAACAACTCCCTTGTGCTAAGCTAAAGCCACCACAGGATACATTACCATGTCACTTCCCATCATAGAACCACTCATGGCTGCTTGGCCAACTCCTGGATTAGCTTCATAACCTATGCCGCCACCACCTCCCAGAGGTGGGAATTTCTGGGCTGCTGAAGCATAAGGATCTAAGAGAGAGAAATATATAATCATATTCTGACAATTTCTAAGTTAGTCACATGAAGTAATTACTTAAAAGATTCTTTACCTCCCATGTTCATTGTGGCAGCACCACCCATTCTCATGTCTCGCTCCCTCTGCATAGAAGAAACAACTTTTAATTTGGATTATCCACCATCAAAATCCAAAGTTTTCAGGAGACAAAGCACATGTACAACCAACCACTGCCACTGCTCATACACAAACACAGCGCAGTCACCAACCGAAAGGAAGCAAAACACAGCGACCTTGAAAATACATCAACAAACGTCAGGAAAAAATTCCTAAACGTGGTAATGCATCCCAAACCCACCAAAATGCCACTTACTGGATCCATGTAACCCATTCTACTATAATTCTCTTCCCTCTGTCTTCTCATCTGCTCTTCCATCTCCCGCTGACGGATCATCATCTCCTCCTCCCGCCGGCGACGCTCCTCCTCCTGCCTGGTCACCCCAAAGCAAACTGTTAAATCCCAGGAGTGGAGAACATTGAACCCACACCATCATCATTTGCTTCAGCAATATAAAGGTACTGAATGATTACACTTAAGCAAAACAACCAAACTCTACAAGGCTGAAATATTTGAGGAGAAACTTACACAGCAGTTCAATTTCGCAAACACAAACTGAAGCAGCAATGGTGTTTCTTGAAAAATAAAAACTTTCAAATGTAAGTAATTGAAAAAAAAAGAAAAAAAGCATAAATGTAACTTTGAATAAAATCCCACGAAAGCCAAACTAACCTCAGCTGAATCTCCTTGCGTTTCTGCATTTCCTGATTATGGAGTTCTTCCATACGCCTCAGTTCCTCCTGGCGCCTCATGAGGTCTGCAGGAATGAAGCCAGTGAGCAGCTTTTCCACAAAATGTCACATTTTAATTATATCTGAATTAGATCTGCCTCAGCTGAACTGTGGCAGCAAAGTACCTTCCAGTGTCACTGTTCTTACCAATACAGCACTCAAATACCAAAAAGCTACCAGTTTCTCTTAAACGTTGAAATATTCAAGCTCATAGTCAGAAGCATGTATTTACTTATTAAACCAGTAAACAGTCATATATTTAAGCCATCATTTAAAGCAAAAAAAAAGTAAGAATTCAAAAGCAATTACCTTGACGCAGGAGGTTTGCCTGATGCTCATGATAAGCATCTTCCATCTCACTTTCAAGTTTGTCCTTGGCATCTTTCATGTTTTTTGCCACTTGCTCTCTCTGCTGCTTTTCCATTTCATCTAAAGATTTCCATCTCTGGGAATATTCAAATTCAAAACTGCCAGGCTGAGCAAAACGGGGAGGAGTCTCTCTTTCCCTGCAGAAAGGAAGATGCTCAGAGTGGCCCATCCTGGAAACTCAAGGTCAATACAAGATCACAAGCAAAATAACTGAATTATCAGGAGAAAGCCCTGGGAGAGAGAACTGGCTGTGATGGCAGCGCTGCATCTTACACACCGAGACAACAGCACTGGATACAAATAATTATGACAGCATATATGGAAACTCCTGCACTATCACATCCCACCTAATCTTCAGAGTGCTATTGCTTGTTTACCTCATTCTTAACTGTATTTCAACACTTCCCTGCTGACAACCTCAAGTGCAAAATCTTCAAACAAGACAGGCCTTTGCCCAAGCAGGCACAACTGAGGTGCATTTTTCCAGTGCCAAAGCACTCTGTGTCAAAGGCAAATAAGAGCCCTCACTTTAACTAAATAGTTCTCAAAATGCCTGAGGGCCAACAGTTTGTTTTGTCATATAAAGAAACTGGAATTTAAAATTCAATAATTAATGGAACAAACTACCAAGTTCAAATGCTTTCCATACATTACCAATATAAAGTATTTCAACATTTTGGAACACTGTATTAATCCACATTCTTCTCAAAGCTGCCCCTAAACCATTCACAATTCTTCATGGAAGCAAGGCATTTTGAACCCTTTCTAAGCCAAACAAGACTGACTGGATCTCCCTCCCTGCACTCCCTTTTGTAATCTGGGAAAATATTCCTACAACAAACAGGTTTAATATACAGATTCTAACACAAAACTGCTGTTTTGGAAAAGATTTCTTTTGACTCTTTTATGCTCCTCTAGACTCTTTGTTCCTTTATGCCAGTAGTCAGCTCAGAAGGCAAATCCACATGCAACAAGTTCATACTAATCATGGAATGAGTTTTACTTTATTTCTCATTTCAAACCATGAGCGTAAATTTCAAAGTTCGGGATCATCAACCCAAGAAATGCCTTAAGGGAGATGACAGCTCTCAACAATAGCAGGAAACAGTTCAAGTCTGATTTTTCAAGTTTCTACATACACCAAAACCATCTGTGGAGATGCTATTTCTTTGCACTACAATGTAGAAAACTGCTTGTGTAACACTTGATGAATACACTAAACAAAACATTATGTTACTTTAAACTATGAACAAAAAAACCCCCAAGAACTGGAAATAAAACCAAAAATCTAAAGCCTATTTTGAAAAATTTTCCATATTCTTCAGTGCCAGGGACAATACTACTTAAAACATCATTGATACTGTCTATATCAAAAGATAATGCCTACTTTTGATACATCGGATTCTTCTGAGCAAGCTTTTCTGGAAGACCGTCTTCATCATCCAGTTGTTCCAATGGTTCCACAATAACTGGCCTGGGAGTGCTGAACAGAAAATACTCGTTTTACTCCTCTAAAAGCCTTTATTCTGAGAAACTAGAATCCTACAGTCTTTACTCAGCTTAAAAGTAAAACATCCTGGCAAAGTACTTACGTTGTCAACAAAAACACCCCCTCAGTACACCGTTCAAACGCTTTCCTTGCAGCTGGCTTTGATGCAAACTCAACAATGCCTTTTCCTGTTGATCTACCTCGATCATCTACAATCACAACAGCTCTTTCCACCGGACCGAACTGGGAAAAAGCTTCCTCAAGCAACTCGTTGGACACGTAGGGTGAGAGGTTCCGCACCGACAAGGCAGCGGCGTGAGTGGCAAAGCGAACGCGGAGCTGCCGGCCCCTCATGGGGGTATCGTCCAACTCTGCCTTTGCGATTTCTGCAAGAGCTCTAGATTCCTGGGGGAAGGTCAAAACCCGGTTTTAGAAAACTAAGCTGCACATCACCGCATCGCGAGGACGAAACGGATGAACACACAACATGAATGCCTACCAATTTAATGAATCCAAAGCCTTTCCCCTTGTTGATAAAAACCTCTCCCGGCTCCCCGTATTTGGCAAAGAGTCTTTTAAAGTCTTCATCTGTGATATCAGCAGGCAAATTCCCAACAAACAAACGGCAACGCTGTGTGTACGTCTTCTCCCCAGGCCGCCTCAGCAGAGAGAGGTTCGCTTTAAACCCCTACAAAGAATCAGACCAGTTCGAGCCATCACTGGGTGCTGCACACCAAGCTGCAAGGAGCCCTGAGAACCCCCGGGGAACCCAAACCGCAGCCCCGGGACCGCGGCCAAATCACAGCACCGTGCCACCGCGAGGCAGGGGCACCGCGAGAGGACCCAAATCATAGTACCGTGGCACCACCAAGAGACGCAAACCGCAGCCTCGGGACCGCCAGGGGCACCGCGAAACGACGCAAATCATAGTCCCGTGGCATCACCAAGAGACCCAAACCGCAGCCCCTGCAACGCCGGGCGCACCGCGAGGAGAGCCAAATCACAGCACCGTGCCACCGCGAGGAGCGCCGCGACGGAACCCAAACCGCAGCCCCGGGACCGCTCCGACACCGGGGACCGCTCGGATCCCTCTGTGGCGCCGCCGCCTCTCCCCCGCTCCTCCCCTCAAGATGGCGGCGCGGGCGCGCGGAGCCGCCGCCATCTTGTGCCTGAGGGAGGTTGGGGGGGGCCGTGACTCACCTCGTCCGACAGCTTCTCGCTCCTGTCTCCCGAGCCCTGCTGTGCCCCGAGGCTCTGCTGGCCCTGGTGCTGCTGCCCGCGGCCCCGCGGCTCCCCGCCCGGCCCGCCGCGGTGCCCCGGGCCGCCTTTGTGCGGCCCCTGCTGCGGGC
>VZTZ01046289.1:100817-110929 GCA_013400955.1 Drymodes brunneopygia
CACTCCGCTGATTCAGCGCGGTCGGAGCCTTCGCTTCTGCTTTGAAACTCTATCTGATTAAAAATGCCCGATTTATGCATTCAAGGAATAGTGGAACCCCGGCGCAAACATGAGGGGTTACGTTCAGTCTGTTTTGTGTAAAAAGTCGGGCAGGGAAGCACCAAAAANCCAGCGGCACCGGCGACGGTGACAGACAAGCAAAGTCACCAATAGCGTGTCTCAATCCCGCAAACTCTTTGATCTCATTGGTAAGGAGCCTGCCCTCTGTCCATTGGCGCGTTTGACCGCCGACGTTGGCACGGGCCGGGCCGTTAACCCCCCGCGCGCAGACTGGGCAGTTTGAGCGGCGGGAGGCGAAGTCACGGCGGGAGCGCGGCTCGTGATTGGCTGGCTGGGCTGTCAGTCAAGGGGAGGCGCGGNCTCGGGCCCGGCGCCTCAGGGGCGCACTCAACCCTGGCTGCGGCTGGAAAAATGTCAAATAAACGTATTTTCAATTACACTCCGCTGCTATAGCGCGGCCGGAGCCTCCGCCTCTGCTTTGAAACCCAATCTGAGATTAAAAATGCCCGATTTATGCATTCAAGGAATAGTGGAACCCCGGCGCCAACATGAGGGGTCACGTTCAGTCTGTTTTGTGTAAAAAGTCGGGCAGGGAAGCACCAAAAAAGAACCCTGATGTGGAAACAGCGATCCGCAGTTTCCAGACGCCCTGCGAAAGCAGGACACGGCTTAGTGCTTTAAAAAGCGCCGTCGGTTCCCCAAAACATACACGGTGCATTCTGAGGTGAAAAATAAAGCAGCTGTACCAAGGCCACGGTAGTTATAATCCCGACACTCCATGTTTTATTACAGAAAACAGGCCGAAAGCACATTCCAACTCCTCAGTGTCCCTGGTTTCAGCAGTGCCACACAGGAGACACAACGTGACACCAACACGACACTTTTATACCTTCCCTTCAGTGGTGTTTTAGTCTATCCCCCCCTCGAGCTCCCACGGAAGTTTCACATTCAGTTTCTGGTCTGAAAAAAACCAAAATCAAACCCCGTGTGAAACCCAAGGGAGGGTCCCACGTTAATTGCACAGATCTGGAACTGTGGCAGTGCTCTGATAAAACATCATCTAGCTCAAATATTTCTGATAGCCTGGAGGAGTCAAAGGCCTGTTTCATTCTTCATTGAATCATGGAATCACAGAATAGTTTGGGTTGGAAGGAACCTTAAAGATGATCTTGTTCCAAACCCTGCCGTGGCAGGGACACCTCCCACTATCCCAAGTTGCTCTGAGCTTTGTCCAGCCTGGCCTTGGACACTTCCAGGGATGGAGCAGCCACAGCTTCTCTGGGCAACCTGTGCCAGGGAATCCCCACCCTCAAAGTGAAGAATTTCTTCCCAAAATCCATCAAGCTCTGCCCTCTGGCAGTGAGAATCCATTCCCCTCTGTCCTGTCATTCCANAACATACACGGTGCATTCTGAGGTGAAAAATAAAGCAGCTGTACCAAGGCCACGGTAGTTATAATCCCGACACTCCATGTTTTATTACAGAAAACAGGCCGAAAGCACATTCCAACTCCTCAGTGTCCCTGGTTTCAGCAGTGCCACACAGGAGACACAACGTGACACCAACACGACACTTTTATACCTTCCCTTCAGTGGTGTTTTAGTCTATCCCCCCCTCGAGCTCCCACGGAAGTTTCACATTCAGTTTCTGGTCTGAAAAAAACCAAAATCAAACCCCGTGTGAAACCCAAGGGAGGGTCCCACGTTAATTGCACAGATCTGGAACTGTGGCAGTGCTCTGATAAAACATCATCTAGCTCAAATATTTCTGATAGCCTGGAGGAGTCAAAGGCCTGTTTCATTCTTCATTGAATCATGGAATCACAGAATAGTTTGGGTTGGAAGGAACCTTAAAGATGATCTTGTTCCAAACCCTGCCGTGGCAGGGACACCTCCCACTATCCCAAGTTGCTCTGAGCTTTGTCCAGCCTGGCCTTGGACACCTCCAGGGATGGAGCAGCCACAGCTTCTCTGGGCAACCTGTGCCAGGGAATCCCCACCCTCAAAGTGAAGAATTTCTTCCCAAAATCCATCAAGCTCTGCCCTCTGGCAGTGAGAATCCATTCCCCTATGTCCTGTCATTCCAGGCTCTCGTAAATCGTCTCTCTCCATCTTCCCTGTCAGCTCCTTCAGGTACTGGAAGGAATTAGGTCTTCCCAAAGTCTTTCTTCCAGGCTGAACAATCCCAGTTCTCCCAGCCTTTCCTCATAGGAGAGCAACAAAACAAATTTCTCTGTGGCTTTTTATTTTTTCAATAAAAAGGAGCCACAGTGTGATTCTGGCCCTGAATCAGTGTTGTGCTGGCTGTGGGACTTCAGCCACTTCCAGGCACTGCAGGATGGAAACTCCAGGTTGTTTTAAAATGGATTCTGGCCGTGGCCCTGCTGCCGGCAGTGAGTGTTTCCACCACGAGGTGTCTCAGAGGTTAAATCACTGCAAGAACAAATTTGGGACTGGCTCTTATCACACACGAACAACTGGCATCGCCTCGCTGTCACATCTGGTTCTGTCTCTTCAGGAAACAAATAATATTGAGTGGAAAAGGCTTGAGTTTGAACTGTATTTTAGGGAGCTACTAATTTTTATCGTTCTTCAAAAGAAATAAAGAGTGTAATTCTTCTCCTAATTCTGTAAAAATCTGCACAACGAAAATCAGAATAGAAAAAGGGAGGCTCCCTTCCAATTCGAGATATTCTGCGATTCTATGACTCTACCAAAAAAAAATCTGTGCAACAAAAATCTGTAGAACTTATCTGGAGTCCACAAAGTGGCTTTGAATTTCTCCAGATCTACCAGAGGCCAGGGTAAGAGTCCGTGTTTTGCAGCTGTAATATGAGTGTTTATCCAGGTCTTCAAACCAAAGGAAAACTGATGCCTGAGCAGGACTTGAGGTAAAACCAACCTCTGTTAACAATCACCTGTTTTATAAGTGTTCGTGCTGGGCAGCCTGCTGGGTTCTTATAAAAACAGACACTGAGGAGGAAAGCTTGGGATGTTCTCCCCAGTATGTTCCACTGTAAACAAGTGCATCTGAGACTGGGAATTCTCTGTAACACCTGGGGGAAGAGTTGAAGTATTTCTCCATCCTTCTCTCTGATCTGTTTATTGGGATGTTCAGTGCACACATACGTTAGTTCAGTTTAATAGGGGCCATTGAGAGAAGAAAAAAAGGAAGAACTCTGGACCTTCCTTGCCCTCAAAATATTAATCTATTTAAAAATAACACCAGTGTTACTACTTCTGAAGATTTTTCATGCTGTACAACTGATCTAAAAATTGAATTAAGCCATGGTAAGAAGCAGTCTGTGACTAATGAGGAAAAGACCTGTAGCAGCCTTTGAGGAATATGACAGAGGGAATCAGGCTGACACGGAGGTGCCCAAAGTTCTGAATGTCTCAGCTGCCACGAGCACAGGATAATCCTCAGGTAAATCCCTGTGTGGATCTCAGCAGGTGATTGATTCAGATAATTTTTTTCCCCCTAAACTGTTTCCTCCTCTTATAAACATAAACACAAGACTGGCAAAGAGAAATCTGAATTATGTCTGCATTATTAATTGCAGATTGTAGGAGGAAGGAGCAGCGTGTGTCCAAGCTGCTAGTTAGGAATAATTACCCCATGATGTTCTGTAAGTGTCCCAAGTACAAACAAACACGAATCCCACTAACATCCCTTCCCACTAAAGAAGCAATTAAATATTGTGAGGAGATGCCATGTCTGCACTCCCTGGGCATTCTCTGGACAATTTTGACCAAGAAGAAAACAGTTTAAGGGCTGTGTGCACAAATTCCAGTGTGTCCCAGAACTAGAGGTGCTCAGGAATTTTAAGAATCAGGAAGCACAGGAGGGAGTGGGAAGGGAAAGCAGGGCAGGGAGGCACTCAGAAGGCGCAGGGTAGAGTCCTTGCCCTGCTGCTGGTGCTCCTAAACCGAGTCTGTGGTGCACTGGGATAAACCTGCCTGGAAGAACAGGGATTCTTGCAGAGCATTTCATCATTCTGGGGCTCAGCACTCTGTCATGAAGAAGCATCATCTTTGATAGAATAAAGGAGGAAGCAAAATGCCAACAGCATCAGCTGGTACCTGAAGCTGAAGCGGGATGGCAGGAGTGGCCAAAAGAGCTGCAGTGGCTCCTCAGCTCACAGGAACTTTCCTTGGCACTCAATGATGAGTGTTCTCCTCTCCCTCCAGTGCTGTTTTCACCTCTCCTTGAGCACAGATTAAATCTGCTCTCCAAGAGGTTTTTCCTCTATACCATGACAAATATGCCTATAGGCTTAAAAATAGAGAGCTCTGATGCTGGGAGGTTCTCTGAGCTGACCAGATCACACAATCTGGATAAACTGGTCTTTCCCTCCTCTCACTGCCTGTATCTCCTCTCCCAGCAGTAGCAGAGTGATCCTTGGACAGCTGAGCATGCCAAGACTGTGTTCCAAGAGGCTCCAAGAGCCCTCCACTCCCAGTGATGTTAATTGGAGTTAAGGATGCTCACTGCCTCGCAGGAACACTCAGCACAGTTGTACGACAAAGCTGTCAATCCAGACATGTCCTTGAGCTGTGCAGAGAAATGAGAGAGACATAACTGGAATTTATCCCACTGCCCTAGAGTTAGCAGCATCCAGGTCATCTATTAAGAGAATTAAATTTTCTATGGCTTTCTACTATAAGGAATTTCATTTTGTATTTCTTCCATTAAGAGAATTTAAAAGTGTCACATTTTTTCGCCTGCTGGCCACGGTCCTTTAGATGCAGCCCAGAAAGCCAGCAGTGCCCTGGGCTGCATCCAAAGGAGCAAGGCCAGCAGGCTGAGGGAGGGGATTCTCTCAGACTACCCAGGAATATTGCATCCAGTTCTGCTGCCCCCAACATAAAGGGAACATGGAACTGTTGGAGCAAGTCCAGAGGAGGGACATGAATTTGATAAAGGGACTGGAGCACCTTCCCTATGGAGACAGCCTGGGAGAGCTGGGGCTGTTCAGCTGGAGATGAGAAAGTTGTTTGGAGACCCCACAGCACCTTCCAGGATCTGCAGGGGCCTCCAGGAAACCTGGGGAGGGACTCTGCATCAGGAACTGGAGTGACAGGACAAGGAGGAGTGGCTTCCTACTGAAGAGGGGAAATTTAGTCTTGATATATGGAAGAAAATCTCCCTTGTGAGGGTGGGCACAGGGTGCCCAGAGAAGCTGTGGCTGCTCCTGGATCCCTGGAAGTGTCCAAGGGCTTGGAGCACCCTGGGGTAGTGGAATGTGTTTCTGCCCATGGCAGGGGGTGGAACTGGATGGGCTTTAAGGTCCCTTCCAACCCAAACCAATCTGGGATTCTGTGACAATAAATACGTGGCAAGAATGGGATGTAACTGTTACAGTGAATCCTATTCTTCCATCTCACAGAGACAAGCAGAGAAACAGATACATCAACTCTGCAAAATCCCAGCAGTTCTGAGCTGAGACCTGGTTAATGTTTGGCTATGCATGGAATGTCAGTGGGGCAGAAGGGAGTAGACTCACAATGCTGTATTTCATCAGGCTGCCGTGACTTTCAAAATCTAAAGACTGGCAATGTCTTCTCTGTATACATTTTTTTAATCCACTGCTATTTCCAAAAGACAAACTCATGCAAAAGGGGGAACAGAAAATCAAAATCTTTTTTTTTTCATAACACAAAAATGTTGGAAATATTAAAATAAACAGTTTTATTCTGCCTTTGGAAAAAGTGATGTAGTCAGAGCACGAATTCAGGATGGTATTAAAAAGCAGCAACCAGAATTTGTGACTGGGCAGTAATTTCCAATAAAGAGGTCTCCAAACAACACAAATGGCCAAAGAACTCCAAAGGTTATTCACGTCATTCTTCAGTGGCTCTCAGAAGAAAAAGATAAAATTAATCCTGCTGTAGCTTCAGGCACTTGAAGGGACTTCCCAGGGGATTTCTGCTCTGACAACCTGACACCTATCCCAGACCTTGAGCAGAATCAGATTTTGCAAAAGTCTAACAGTTCCCTTTTTGAAAATTAGTTTTGACATCTTATTATGGCAAGTAATACTCTCTAAACATTACGGTATCACGATGTCTAGCAGAGCCTGCAAGCAGTCTGAAATGTCTCATGTAGTTTTTACTGATCTCACCCTGTCTTACTCCAGGGGCTCACAGGGTGAGGACCACAGGGAGGAGGTTTACTTGGGGTGGAAGTTTGGATTTTCTGCAGGGAGAAAAGAGCAGATAGAATAAAAAAAGCAAGGAGAAAACTCCGATTTCCTTTCTTCTGCTTCAACAAAAGAACCTGCCATGAACCTGCTACAAAACTTCTGTTACTACAAACTGGATTTCTGTTAGAAAAAACTTCCCAATAAGTCAGTCCCGGTAGCACAAGTGAGGCATGAATATAGCTGGAAAATAAATAATGACTGTGTAAGAAAACCAAGTGCAACAAAGAGAAATTTTCTACTTGCTCTTATGACAATTTCCACCCATCAATCTGCTGTGGGTGAGATGCACCCATGTCCCAAGAGGGCATCGAGCTGGTGGTCTACAGTTAAATAAGGAACTCAGTTCTCTGTCTGGGTTTTGTGCTTCTGCCATAGAATTTTTCCCAACAGATCACCCAGTACAAAAAAATAAGCTTCAAAATGGTGCACTGACAATTTTTAAGGCTCTAGAGCCAGAAAGATACAGTCTCTGATGCAGAGCAGCATCAGCTGTTTGTAACACAGAATTAGTTATAAAAGTCTGCATCCCACATCTGCACGTTGGTCACTGTGTGTTTAAATATTTCATGATGTGTGCAAATAAGTTCTTTCCTCCCTGTTGACTCTGTGACTTTAGAAATCCAAAGTACTTATCCTGACCTGTGTTCTGGGCTTATTTTCACATTTGCACAGTGACAATGAATCAAAACAATTTCTTTTGTATTTATAACCAGATTCACTTTGGGGAGCTGAGAGCTGCCATATTTGGTGTGCAGAAACTGCTGTCTGGCATGTTTGGAAACAAAAGCCTGTGTTATTGGGACTTAAAAAGAGGACGCAAAATAGATTTATAATTATTGTAATTAGAATAAAAGCATGATTGCACTGAACTTAAATCCTAGTCCAAATTTCATACACATACACAAGCCATCCAAACAGAAATTAACTTCATAATTAATATTGGATCACTCCTACTACAAAAAAGGCACTATTAATTATTGATGATGCTTGTGCTTTTCCCGAGCTGTTTCCATCTTTTCCCCTCCAGTTCATGGAGTGCTGGGGGTAATGCAGCATGCACAAATAAATCCCTCGGAGGTGTGTAAGTTACTCCACACTCCTGCACGCAGGAGGACCTGCTCCTGGATGTTCTTATCAAGCAGAATACAGAGGGACATTTGTTTGCACGAGCAGAGCTAGAATATTCTCTTTAGAGTTCAGCTTCCTCCTTTCATCCCACCCACCACCAGACACTTCCTGACATTTCTCCTGCAGGCAGAGCAAGGCAACTGCGTTTTTGAGTTTTTTTTTCTTTCATTTTTCAACGGCTGCTCCTTCAGTTATCTGTGGGTGGTGGGGGAAGGGGATGTTATCTCAATAGCAAACACAGCCAGAGCAAGTCTGGGAATGAGGGGGAGTTTCAGGATGGAAATAGGCCCCTGCCAGCCCTCCTGCATCTGCGTCTCTATGACTAAGCATTTGCTTTTTAAAACTTGGCTTTTCTCTTTCCTTGATCCTTGTTGTTTCCAAGACTCCTGTTCCCCTTTGTCCTGGCAGCCCCTGCCATCAACAGCGCCAGGGAAACACAAATCCCACCCAGCACATGGAGGGACAAAGCCAGAGCAGCCCCTGAGCTGGGACACAAACCCTCATCCTCAGTCCTCACTGCCCCCAGGTCTCCCCCGTCTGCTCAGGACCCGAGAGGAGACCCCACTGCAATTGTTTTTCCACTGAAATATTCCCTGTATTTTCTTACAGCTTTACAGCCCTGCCTCGGAAGAGTCCGCAGTATGAGAGCACCTAAAATTAAGAGGTGCCCATCGTTTTGCCCATCTCTGGGATGGAAAAGGCCACTGGCTGCTCATCTCCACATCCCTTCTCAGTCCATGACAACAACAAGGACAAAGAAGTGCCCAAAGCACCACATGGTTTAATGGTGAATGTGGTGGTGGTGCTGGGTCGATGGTTGGACTTGGTAATCTTAGAGGTCTTTTCCAACATGAACAATTTCATGATTCTTTGTGGGTACAACATCTGCAACAGCCATATTTTCCTCCACCCATCTCCCAAAGCTGTCCTGTTTGGATGCTCACGGGAAAGGAAATGAGATTATTTGTTGTTATTAATTTATGTTTGGCCTGAACCACACAGCTGGGCTGTTCCACCTGCAGCTGGAATTCTCTGCAGAGACCCCACGCTGGAGCAGAGGCAGGAGCGCCCAGTGCCAACCCACAGGGCTGGCAGGTTTGCAGGAGTGCCCAGTGCCAACCCACAGGGCTGGCAGGTTTGCAGGAGTGCCCAGTCCCAATCTACAGGGCTGGCAGGTTTGCAGGAGTGCCCAGCCCCACTCTGTGCAGCTGGCAGGTTTTCTGGGTGATCTATATTCAGCTGTGCATGCCTGTGGGGATGTGCAAAGATCATTCATCCAGTTCACTGAACTGCAGCCTGAGTGTGGAGGGGGTTTCGTGGTTCCTTTTAAAATGTCACTGGTTTAAAGAGGAATAGTCTCACGCAGGATTGTGCAGCAGATTGGAATATGGGCACTCCAGGGGTGAATTAAAAGGCAATTCAAAAACAATAGCGTGGAACAATCTTATCTTTTCCCTGCCTTATTCAGGCATTTTTCTTGGTTTGTTCTGCTGGAGTCATCACCACATTATCTTCATATTCTGCAATGTCTATTTTAGCCACATTAGTACACACAGACAGTTCATGTAGAATCACAGAATCATGGAATGGTTTGGGTTGGAAAAGACATTAAAATCACCTTGTTCCACTCCCTGCCATGGGCAGAGACACCTTCCTCTATCCCAGGCTGCTCCAAGCCCTGTCCAGCCTGGCCTTGGACACTTCCAGGGATCCAGGGGCGGCCACAGCTTCTCTGGGCAGCCTGTGCCAGGGCCTCCCCACCCTCAGAGGGAACAATTCCTTCCTGCCCTCTGGCAGTGGGGAACTATTTCCTCTTGTCCTGTCACTCCAGGCCCTTGCAAAGAGTCTCTCTCCATCTCTCCTGTTGTCCCCTTCAGGCACTGCAAGGCCACAATCAGGTTTCCCCAAAGCTGGGCCAACAACACCCAAGAGTCAGGAGTGAGCCAGGTCTGAACAAGCTGAAGAATGTCCTGCTCTGGTTCCAACACCCTCCAGAAAACAGGTTGGGATGTCCCAGACCATAGCAGGGTCAATCTGGTTTAAATGATGGCTCTCACTGTCACCCTCTCATCTGTCCATCATCCTCATCAGCCTCAGCAAAGCTGCAGCAGGCAGAGATTCCAGCAGCACCCAGCTGATTTATGGCTTGTCCTAGTGACAGGATCTATTTCCCACAGAATACTTCCTACAGTGGTCTGAAAGCATTTTCTGTTGGATGTTGAAATTTCAGATGTTTCCATCACTCCCTGATTTACTTAGGAGAACCATGCAATGACACAGAGGTGTCTGCTCCCATTAGAATGCTTGAACATTCTATATTCTAAGTCCGTTTTATACAACATTATGGAAATTTTCAATGTAGCCCCAAGAAATTACAGTAGTTTTGAGTCTAGTGATGCTGATGGAAGTTCTCATGGTATTTGAGGTTATCCTGAGTGGCTGAGCATTTGGCACTGGGATGACACGAAAAGAGGTTTAGTCAACACAAAAACACCCACAATTTCTAAACTTTAGCCTGAAAACATGAGGGCAGCCTTTGCAATGCCATAGAAACCAGAGGGCAAAAAGAAAAAGCGAGTTTATTTTCCTAAATACCTTAATTCCTAAACCAAACTCAAACTCATACGTGAATTCCTCAACATTTTCATTAAACTAATAAATAATTATTCTTTATTATATTTTTTTTAGTAAATTTATTTCTCTGTCTTCCTAGAAAATG
>VZTZ01046293.1:0-18320 GCA_013400955.1 Drymodes brunneopygia
TGTGTCCCTGCGTGTCCCCAGAGCTGTGCCAGGCAGCGGTGGCAGCCCGGGCTGTGGCAGGAGGTGTGGCACTCTCAGCAGTGGCTCTGTCCCCTCCTGGGGACGGCTGCAGGGGTGTTCAGGTCCCTGTCTGGGGAGAGCAGCTGGGCTGGGTCCTGTCAGTGTCCTGTGTCACTGCTGGGGCAGGGACCTGCTGTGCCTGTGAGCTCCTGTGCTCACAGGGGAACTGGGAATTCTTTTCTGGTGATGAAAAGTGATTTTATTGTGAATTTATTGGCTGTGCCCCTGCACCCAGCCTGCCTGGGACGGGGCTTGCAGTGCAGATGAATTATTTTTTAAATGTTGCCTCTTTATTCTCGGGTCCTGAATTTGTGTCAGCTTTATCCAGCAGAGGGGAGCTGTTGGTGCTGTGCTGCTGCACAGGGAATGGTGTCAGAGGACAGCAGAGCTGAGGGGTGGTGGCAGTGGCATCACCCCTGGCATTAATGTCATCTCTGGAGCTGAATTTCACAGACTCATGGCATGGTTTGGGTGGAAGGGACCTTAAAATCCTTCTTGTTCCATGAGCAGGGACACCTCCCACTGTCACAGGGTGCCTTGGGCACTGCCAGGGATCCAGGGGCAGCCACAGCTTCTCTGGGCACCCTGTGCCAGGGCCTGCCCACCCTCCCAGTCAGGAATTCCTCCCCAATATCCAAATTTCCCTGTGCTGACCCCCAGTTCCTGGGTTGTGCTCAGTTCATTCCCATTGGAGCAGCACAGGGCTCTCAGAAGGCACAATTTGGCTGCTGGGTTTTTCCTGAAATGTTGAATTTCAGGCAGAATGAAGACAAGGTCCTCCCCAAGCAAACACTAAAGAAAATACACTGGAGCTGTCTCTCAGCTGTGGTGTTGAATGTTTTCATTGTCATCCAGGGCACTGCATGAAACATTTAATATGAAAATAAATCAGGAAATAGTTACCTAAATGATCAATTTTTAGAAGAATAACCTGTGTGCTGTGCAGTGCTTCCCCAGCACCCCTTCTGTTTCCTGCAATTTTTCCATCTTTTCTTTGTTGCTTGGGAATACAGAACTGAGAGAGTGGAATTTGCTGGCAGTTCTCATGTTCCATAAAGAATTCCAGGGATTTTAAATCCCTTTCCTGAGTCTGGGAGATGCAGTGCAGATGTGGAACAGAGGACTAAGGGAGTGCACTGTTCACTCAGCACTCAGCTCCTGCAGGGAGTTGTTTTTCACAAGGGCCATTCTCACTGTCTCAAACCTGTATAAATTTTATTAATAGAGGCATTAGAAATTGTATTGCCTTTCTTATCCTCTTTGGTTGATGGAAACAACTCTTACACCACCAATTTAATTTTTCTGAAGTACTGCTCCAAAGTGCTTTCCATGTTTGTACAAATGAAAATGCCTTATTTTAAAAATGAAACTGAAGCTGTCTGGTTGTTTTGCAGCCAGAATCCCTGGTTCCTCTCTGTTGATGTCCTGCCTTGATGCCCATAATGAATTATTCTCTGCATTGGGGTTAAAAATAACCCAGCCCCAAAGGCAGTGCCCTCCAATCCCATTTCTTGTTAATTTGTGCTGAGCCATTAAGGTGAGCGAGCCCCAGGCAGGTCCCTGTGCTGTGGTGACCTTGGGGACAGGGCTCCCTGCTCTGGGCAAGTGCACTTCAGTTTTCCCTGGGTTGCTGTGGGCAGAACTGCTGCTGGCAGCCCCTGGAATGGCAATTCTGGAACCTGTAGCCCTGTCCAAGGCAGCTGTTCATTCTCAGGGATTTCTGTCAGGGATTTTGGTTTCCATCATTCTTTGGTGGGAAGGACGTGCCCATGTCTTTGTGAAGCTGAAAGGAAATCAGGCCTTGATGTCAGCTGAACCAAAAATGTCAGTTTGGGGATTTTGGTGGGGGGAGGTCAATCTAATAAAAATCTTCAAAACCAGTAAGAAGTTAAGAGAAAATCGTTAAGAGAAAATAGTTAACAAGGCTGCAGGAGCAACAGGCAGGGGATTGTGGTGGTCTTGCACTGGGTGAAATAAAACCAAACTGGTTGATAAAAGCTGATGAGGGATTGTGGTGTCCCTGGATCCTGATTCCCACAGAGCCACCAGAGGTCATGGCACGGGCACAGCCCTGTGTGTCCCTGTCCCTGTGCTGGGACTCTGTGTGTTTGTCCCTCGTGACAGACAGGGTTGGAGTGGCTTTTTCTCCCACAGCACCACCCTCTTCCAACTCTAAACCATTTCCCACCTCTCACAGGAGGGGCTCACTGACTGTTCTATTGTCCAGATGAGTGGCTGATAACCCTGTGGGAAATCCCAAAGCAGCTGGAGTTGAACACTGGGGCTGAGCAGCCTGGGCAAGGGGAGGTTGTGGGGAGAGCTCCCAGCCCCTGCCAGGGTCTGCAGGGGACACAGGGAGGGCAGGGAGGGACCCTGCACCAGGAACTGGAGGGACAGGACCCAGGGAATGGCTCCCCACTGCCAGAGGGCAGGGATGGATGGGAGATTGGGCAGGAATTGTTCCCTGGCAGGGTGGGCAGGCCCTGGCACAGGGTGCCCAGAGAAGCTGTGGCTGCCCCTGGATCCCTGGCAGGCCTGGCTGGACCAGAAGCCCTCTCCCAGTCGAACCTGATGGCAAAACCCTTTCTCCTCCTGAGCCCAGATTTTGCCCTGGCTGGAGAGGGATGGGTCAGGTTTAGGGCTGGGTTTAGATTGTTGGGAGAGCTCTGCTGAGGGGAGGGAGAGCTGCCTGGCCCATTTGCCTTTGCACATCCCTGAGTTCCAGCTCCTGAACACCTTCCCAGCCAGCACAGAAAGTCACCTTGTCCCTTCCCCTTGGAAGCAGAGCTTGCAGTGCAGCCCTGGGATGAGTCCCTGAGCCTCCCTGGGCTCTGGATGCATTTCAGTCTGTGAGGAAATCCAGGAGTGCTGCAGCTGGGAAGGCTCATGCTCAGAGAGGTCAGGGATGTCCCCTTTGGGTGGATCCGTGGCTGCTGCACAGGCTGGAATCAGCTGGAGCCCTTCGCCATCCCCTGCAGGCTCCTGCTGGACCCAGGAGGGGCAGGGTGGAAGGGCCAAGTGCTGCCCACGCCGGGAAACAGGGAAATCATAAAACCAAACAAGGCTCTGAGATCAGCTCTGTGAGAGTAATTGTGATGTTAAATTCATGCAGTTCTCACTGCAGAGCTACACAAATGTTTTCCCATTAAGGAATAACTCACTCTTACAGGTTTTTCCAGAGCAGGAGGATGAAAATTTGCTGCTCTGGAGCCCAAACCTGGTGGATTTGGGGGCAGCCAGGCAGGGATGGGGCACTGCCTCTCCTCCTGCATCCTGGGATGGATCCTGGCAGAGGATGGGATGTTTTTCCAGCCAAAATGGTCCAAATCCAACAGTAAGGATAGGTTGGAACAAGTGGTGAGCAGGAAAAGAGTCTCACTGTAACATGCAGGGCACGGAGCTGGGATGGGGAGAGGAAGCACACAAGGCTGTTAGCCAGGGCACCAGCCTCTTTCTCTTCACTTTAGTTTCAGCTTCCCTTAAAATTCCTCCTGTTTATCCACTTTGCCCACACGGGAGCCAGAAGCTTTCCTGCTCATTTCTGTCAAATTAAATTAATGGGGAGAAAAAACAACCATACAGATGCTCCAAATCCCAGGCTGGAGCTGCAGAGTTCTGGCTCTTGCATCTGACTCTCAGTGTGGTTCAAAAGCAACTCTGGAGGCACTTGGGGCACTCAGAAAAGGCAAAAGAGCAGCAATTTTTGTGTTTAAAGGGAGAGCTGAGTTTTTCAGCCAGCTCTGAAAGGTGAGCTGTGGAATCTGGGATCTGGGGGTGTGTGATGGGCTGATTTCCTGTGGCAATGCACTGGGGTTTTCCAATGCCTGCACTGGCCAGGTGAGCTTTTCTGCTCAAATAATTCTGTAAAAACATAGCTGGGAGGCTTCTGGGAGTGTGAGGGAGGTGCCTCCCCCACCTGCAGCTCCCAGCAAAGCACCTGGGAGGGGCAGGGATGGAAAGCCAGCAGGTGGCACAGAGCCCTGTTCGTGTGCTTTGGAGATTCGGCTCCTTTGGGGCAGTTTGGTTTTTCCAAGGTCACTGCAAGTCAGCTCCTTCCTTGCAGCCAGCTCCAGATCCAGTGGCCCCAGTCACAAGTGCACTGGGATGAGCTTGTGCAGCCACCCATGGGCAGAACTGTGGGTGCAGATCCCAGATTTGTGCAGGGAATGGGGAAGGCGGAGGGGGCAGAGCAGGGCAGCAGGCAGCTGCTTTTACCTTCTGCTCATTGCACTGCCAAGGACCACGAGCCAAGGGGAGATGAAATGAATTTATGGCTTTAACCACATCTGAGAACCCACACTGTCCTTCTGTGAATGGCTTTGATTTGGCTTTTTATGGGCAGCTCAGACCTTCTCCTGCCACCTCTCCAATGGCCTTCCCTTCCCTTCCCGAAACCTTCCCTTTTTCCCAGGATAACTGGGTTTCCAGGGATGCTCCAGATGAAGGGCTGGAATCTCATGGTGAATTTCCCAGGAAAGCTCTGTCAGTGGTGCCCTGGGCATGGATTTCCTTTGTCTCCTAAAAGCTGTTGGAGGGTGGAAGGAGTTCCCAAAGGCAGCAGTTTTGTTTCTCACTGTTAATTAGAATGGTGTGGCCTCAGTGGAAGCAGCTGTGGAGCAGGATAAGGGTGGAATGTATAAAATCAGGGATGTGAAGCTGTTGGAGTTCAATGCCAAGGACTTGTTTAGGGTTTTGCTGTGTTGGAGTTAAAGAGAAGATCAGGAATGAGCACTGACCCTATGGAAAATTCATATTTTGGGATTCTTTCACATCTCCTAATTGCAAACATTGCAGTAGGTGCTGTTTGCAAGATTAGGACCAAAATTGGCCAAACTGTAAATGCTGAGGGACAGAGGGCTCTGGGATCCCAGCACTGGGTGGGCTTTAAGTCCCTCCCAACCCAAACCAGTCTGGGACCCTGATGGTTCAGGGTTATTGATGAGAGCAAAGTTTTGGGTTGGTTTTTGCCCAGCCTGGGAGGTTTTGCCCCAGGACAGGTTCTTTATTTCAGTGTCTTTGCTGCCCTTTGTGCTGCCCAGCTGCAGGCAGGGAGCAGCAGCTGCTGGGAATGGGAGCCTGTGCAGTGTCTGTAGGACAGAACTCCTGGATTTCTTTAAAACTGCCAGGTGAGAATCTCTAAAATGCGTGACAAGCCCTCAATTTGGGCCTTAATGGTTCTCTTGATTCCCTGTGAATTCCTCAGTGAGAGCCTGCCAGGCACAATTTGGTGTCACCTGTGAAAATGTCAGTGTCACCTCTCAGAGCAGAGGGACGTGCATGAGGAGGCTGCAGCTGAGCAGCAGCACTGAAGTGCTCAGATGAGTTCCAGGTGGGGAATGGGAACCTTTCCATGACAGCCCTGGTCCCGTGGAGGTTATGCACACATTTATCCCACAGCTCCAGGAGGGTTTGGGGTTGTCTTCAATCCCCTCCTTAACATTTCCACCTCCTGCCCCTGCAGCTGGCACCCAGATGTTGCAGCTTCTCCTCAGCTCTTCTCTGCTCTGCCTCAGGCTGTTAAATCAGCACCTTTTTCTGATTAAAATTCCTGATTCAAAGCTGGAGTGGAGTGAAAGTGCTCCTGGCTCTTCTGGCACGTGGTGCTTTGTAGGAAAAGGGCACAGAGGGCAGAGTTGTTCCTCCCTGGAGTGAAACCAGCAGCAGGTCCTGGCACAGGAGGGGCTTTTTGTCTTTCCTTCTCACCGCTGATTTTCCACCAGCAGGAAGCCTCTGCACAGACAGAGCACAAATACAGTTTAGGTTTGTCCAGGAATCAGAGGGCAGTTGGATTGGAATTCCTGGAGCATGTCCTTAGGGAATGAGCTCACAGCAGCTCCTGCTTGGCTTCCCCAGCCTTTGATGTGCAGGGTCTGCAGATGATCCCCTGGCAAAGGTTCCCTGCCAAGCCAACTTCTTCTTAGGGCTTCAGGCACTGATATCCCCTCCCTCCAGTCCTTCCCAGGCTGTGGATTCCATCAGGGTCTGGATCTGTGGGAAGGCTGCAGCCTGTTGGAGCTGTGCCAGGGCAAACTGCAGATCCTTCCCCCCTGGAATCTGACACTGCTCAGCTTCGAGGCACAACTCAAGGCAGGCTCAGCCCCTCGGCCACAGAGCTCCTGGAGTGTGGGACAGACCCTTCCTGTGCCAGAGGGGAATGGGGAAGCCCTTGGCACTCCCTGTGCCAGGGTGTCACCTTGCCCTGGGAGTTGGGAGCAGCTCCCTCTGCTCCCAGCTGCACTTTTCTCCCTCAGGATCCAAACCCACCCTGCAGAGCTGGCAGAGCCCCCATGCCAGCCCCACACTGGCTGGTGCCAGGCAGGTCCCTCCTGTGCCTGTGCCAGCCCTGGCACTGGGGAGCCAGAATTCCCTTGTCTCCTCCTCTCAGTGCTGGAGTTCTGCTGCCAGCTGGAGCTGCAGGAGAGCCCTGCAGGCACAGGGCTGGCCATTGCTGCTGGCTGCTCTGTGTGCACAGGGAGTGGGCTCCTGCTCCTTGGGGTGACACTGGAGGGGGACAGGGCCCCGTTTCCTGCATTCCCTTTGCTCCCTGAATGCTGACATCAAACAGGCTCCCCTCATGTGCAGTGTTAGAATTAAATCCTGGCTCTCCAGCTCCAGTTCTTCCTGGGCTGATGCCACCTGGACACACAGCTGAGCCCCTTCATCCCAGCTTGTCACCTCACTGCCAGGTGACAGGGCAGGAGCTGCCTGGGGATGGTCCCTGGCTGCTCAGCCTGGGAGCCAAACACCTTTTTTAAAGCTTTTCTTATCCATTTCATACAGGAAGGTGAACTCTTGCCACCCAGGAGCTTGCTGAGAGTTTTGCCAGCAACTTCAAGAGGGCCTTGAATCCAAATCTCCACTGGGAGAGGAGGCTCCCGAGGGCTGGAACTCCTCTGCTCTGGAGCCAGGCTGGGAGAGCTGGGGGTGTCCAGGATGGAGATGAGAAGGATTTGGGGAGATCTTAGAGCCCCCTTCAGTGCCTAAAGGGGCTCCAGGAGAGCTGGAGAGGGACTGGGGACAAGGGATGGAGGGACAGGACACAGGGAATGGCTCCCCACTGCCAGAGGGCAGGGATGGATGGGATATTGGGCAGGAATTGTTCCCTGGGAGGGTGGGGAGGCCCTGGCACAGGGTGCCCAGAGAAGCTGTGGCTGCCCCTGGATCCCTGGCAGGGGCTTGAAGGGGCTGATGTCTAAAATCCCTTTTAAACCACACCATTCTAGGATTCTGTGATTTAAGAGAAATCGATGTGTTTTGCATGTGGTGATTTAACACCCCCATAAATAACAAGCCAAAGCAAACTAAAAAAGCAGCACCAGCACCTTCCCCACTAAAAAAGAAAATAAAAAGTCAAAGCCACAAGCAGCTGTCCCAGAGGGGCTCCTGGGGAGTGTGCCCCATCCCAGCAGTGCCCAGCACACAGTCAGGGTTGGTGTCAGGAGCTGATCTCCAGCTCTGCCCTGTGCTCAGCACTGCTCCACTCTACCTGTTCCAAGAGCTCTTGCATCACTTTGTGCTTCCCAGCTTGTGCAGCTGAGGGAGGAATCCCAGCTTTGCAGGGTCTCTGGGTGTGATCAGTGTCCCTGGGGTGGGATTTCTGCTTTGCTTTGGGAGCTGCTGGCTCAGGGCTGCCTGACCCTTAAACAAGCAGCTGGGATAAATCCCTCTGCAAACATCAGGCTCTGTGCTTTGTGCCTGGGTGGATCTGCACGAATCCAAACCATCCTCTCCACCCCTGAGCTCCCTTACCTGGCAATCATCTTTACCAAGCCTGCATTTCCATTTCACTGCCGTTTTCCCCATTTTCATTTTTCCTTCCCATCAGCTTCGCTCGGTGTTTTAAACAAAACAACCCCCAGCACTGAGCAATGAGAGTGACATTTGCTGTTCAGGGCTGGAGGCACAGGGTGGGTCTGCTGTGCTCCCCAGGAATTGTGCTGCTGTGCCAGGGGTGTGTGAAGGGGAGGGAAGGCTGGGAGCTGCCTCCCCACCAAGAGCTGCTGTCGAGGAGGTGTCACAGTGAACGCACTGCTCAGCTCCTCCAGGTGCTCCTGTACTGCTCCCTCATTTCCAGCTGTCCACAACCATCACTCACAGCCCATGGTGGGGATGGAAATCACTCAGCTCAGCTCTGTCTGCAGGAATATCCCTGGAATTCCCAGGGACTGGAGGCTCCTGAGTCTTTGCCAGGCATTGCAGGGATGTATCAGAGAGCACCAGGGGCTGTGCACACCCCTCTGCTGAGGGCATCACCCACCACAGACTGCCTGGAGCCTGGGGCTGGGGAGGGCTTGGTGGTCAGGAGCTGCTGCTGAGGGTTTGAAGGGAACTGGGACCAGTGGGTGAATTGTGATTGTACTGGAGGTTTGAATGTGGCTGTGCAAAATCACCCCCAAATCACCCCAAAATCACCCCCAAATCACCCAGTGGTGGCAGAGGGGCTCTGGGGCTGCTCCCCCAGCTCAGCCTGCCCTTACCATGGCCTCAGCCTTTCCCTGCTCTGCTCTTCCTGCTGTTTCCAAGGAGCTGACAGGGACTTGTGCTCTGTTCTACCTGTCCAGGGAATTCCTTCTCAGCTCAGCTTTGTGGCAGGCCACAGTTCCCTCTGTGTGTTTGTCCCCAGGTGCACAGCTCGGGCCCACAGCATCTTTGTTCAGGCAGTCATCTGCTCAGGGAGATTTCTCTCCTGATTTCTGCAGTTTGGCTTGAGTGTTCAGAGATTAAAAATGGTGTTTCAGCTGCAAACAGAGCAGGTTTGTTCTGGAGAGATGCTCACCTGAGCCCATCTTCACCTTTAAAAGTCAATTTATTGCAGCTTCTTTCATCTGATGTCACTTGGAGCAGGTGCAGGAGCTGCAGGAGTATTTTGGTGGAAGGCAGGTCAGAAATCACTGCCCAAGTCCCACTTTGGTACCAAGCTCAGGCTCAGGGTGTTAATCCTGACCCTGCAGCCCCAGCTCAGTGCTTTAACCAGGGCACAGTTGTTGTTGTGCCTGAGACAAAGAGAACTTTGTTTACCTGTGAAATTTGCTCATTGTCATTTTTATGCTCAGTGGAGAGGAAGAACACGACTCAAAATCAGCTGCTTGGCTGCCCTAGAGAAAAAATATATTCATGTTAAAAACAGCAAAGTAAATAACACGTCCCTGTTAAGTGCCTGATAGTTACACACATTACATCCCCGAGTAATTATCATTTAATTAGCACTCTGGCAGCAGTGGAAGGAGCTGCAATTCCAGTGCAGTTCCTGCTGAAGGGTCGTGCTCCTGATGAGGAATTCCTGCACCCCTTCAGGGAGAGTGAGCAGCACCAGGAGCCAAAGCCAGGGCAGCAGAGACCCCAAACCTGCACGGTCCCCCTTGCTTTGGCACAAGGAAGGAGGTGCCCCCACCTGAAAAGCAGTGGGAGTGGATTTAGGGTTAGATTTGGGATTAGATGAGCACGGGCAGTCTTGGCCACCCAAACCCTGGTCACCAGCTGAGGGGTTTCTACAGAGAAATGTTTGGCCCCCTTTTCCTTTCCCTTTCTGGCACTTTATTTTGTTGTCAGTCAGGTTGTAAGGGCCAGGTGTTAAAGAAATCAGTGTTACTCCTCTTTGAATACTTTTATATTCAGTACAAATACCTGTTTCCTTTTTATTCCACCTGATCTTTAGGGTTTGGGGTGGAGGGGCTGAAATGAGATGGTCTGCAGTGTTCCAGCCCAAACCATTTTGGGGTTCACTGAAATGAAAGGCCATGAAATCTTTGCCCTTCACAGAGGTGCCATCTCAGCACCCCCGTGCTGTCACTGGGGGTGTGAAGTGGTGCAAACTCCAGTGCCCAAATCCGGGATTTATAATCAGACTTTATTGTCCTCCGGAGGAGCTGAGCACTGCTTTGAAGGTGCTGTGAGTGTCAAATCCCAGGGTCTGCTGAGGCCCCTCCTGCTCTGCTGCCAATGAGCTGGAGTTCAGTGGCTGCCAATTAGCACAAATGAGCTTTTAGACCACTCCTGGGGGCCCTTTGGAGCCCCTGGCTGGCTTTGCCCTGGGGAGCTGTGCATCCCTGCTGGGAATAAACAGGTGTGATTTGCACAGGCAAACACTGCCGCTTCCATGGAGAATTCCCGAGGGACTGGAGCCCCCAGGGAGCTCTGAGGAGGTGCTTGGGGCTGGGTTCAGGTGACTGATGGTCCCTGGAGGGGTTCATACAGGGCTGTGCTCCCCTTGCCTGCCCCTTCATGAGCAGGGATCCACAGGTGGGGACTCCTGGATCTCCTCACCTCCTGGCTCAGGTGAAATTCCAAGTTGTTTTTGTCAGGACTTTCTCTCCTGTTGCTGAGCACAGCAGCGAACAGCCCTGTCCCTGCTGGAGCCCAGGCTGGGCTGAGTTCCTGGGCTGCTCACAGGATGAGCTGGAGCATTTCTGTGCAGGGAAAATGGGACAGCAATGTCCAGATCTGCTCTGAGGGTCACAGGTTTAGGGGACCAGTCATAGAGGGAAAATAAAACCAGGTTAACCAGGCCCTGAGCCTTCCTGACTCCTCATCTCTGCTAATCCAGGCTCCCTTTGTATCCTGCCTTGATTTGCAGCACCTTTCCAGGCAGGGAAAGAGTTTTTCTTGCATCTTTTGTGCATTTTTCAGTGGCTTCCAGCATGAGCCAGTGCACAAATGAAAATCCTGCTCTGTTTTATGTCAGCCCCAAGCCTGAGACTCTGTGTGGCCTCTCCTGTGGGAGTGTCCCTAATAAATCACAGCGAGCAATCCCAATTATTCCCCAGTTCTGCCTTTGGGGATAAATGGGGCCATTAAGGGTCAAACCCCCGCATGCAGATGTTTGCAGATGTGCTGCAGGGGCTCTGGGAAGGAGCCTCAGCCCCCTGAGCTCTGGGGAGGCAGCTGGACACGTCCCTGTGTGCCAGAGGGGCCCCAGGTGTGAAGGACAGGGCATCCCCCAGTGCCTCCAGCAACAGCTCTGCAGCCACCGGGAAATGGCTCAGAGGAGGAGCCCTGCTCCAGGGATATCCCGAGGGAGAATCCTGGCACTGCAGCTATTTCCTCTATTTCTTAGCAGCACCCAGTCCCGTTTGAAGGTAATTATCAAAGTAACTTTGGCCAAGGTGGCTTCTCTGGGCTTTGTACTCTGGCACTCAGAGTGCTGGCCCTGCTGGGACAGAGAGGACAGGAGCACCAGGGCCACTGGAGGTGTCCCCTGGGGTCATTGCCAGTGACGGGGAACAGCCCCAAACACCGTCTGCACGTTCTCATGGCCCTCAGCAAGGCTGATCCCAGCTCGGGGCTCTCACCTGGGAGGGATTTCCAGGCTGGTGCCTTTGTGAGCTCCCAGCAGGGTGGGGCTGGGAGCTGGGTGGGCTCTGGCACGAGGGCTCCTGCTCTGGGAACGGGATCAGCCCCGAGCCTTGGGCTGGAGTTCACTTCAGGTGACAAAACACAGAGAGCTGGGGACAATTGCTCCCTGCACATCAGAATTTTGGCAGCCTGGAGCAGCACATCCTCCCGGGAACTCTTGCACAGAGTGCCTGGGGCATGAGGGAGGTGCCTGCAAGCACCCAGGGACCTTCAGTGCTGGGACATCTTTGGGGTCTGGGAACACACCAGCAAGGAAAAGGCTTTTGGCTGAGGCAGCAGTTCCCACCCTGGAGGGGAAGTGTTGCTGCTGAGCTTGGGCAGAAACCAGCAGTGGCTGCCAGGCTGTGTCTGGGCACAGGGTGGGCACAGCTCTGGGTGCTGCTGGGGGGTGGCAGCAGGGCTGGGGCAGCAAACCCTTGCTCAGAAGGTTGTGAACCACAGTGCTCTCCTCACCTGACACTGAGGGTTCTGGCACCCACAGCAGAATCAGCAGGGAATTCAGAAGCTCCAGGGGGGAAAGCACTAAACTGATTTACAAATGGCTTTTCTCAAGAGCATCCAGGTGTTAAACTCACCTGACAGAGGAGGAAACAGGGGCACAAAGGGGTTAAATGCTTTGCCTGAAGTCCCAGAGCAGGCAGAGAACAGTGACAAAGTCAAATGTGTGTTCAGCAAGGTCACAGGCATGGGTAGATGTAAGAGGTATTTTTAAAAATCCAGTTTTCACAGCCTCCCTGCCATTAAAAGTTTAAGTGGTATTAATCGCCAGTAAATTCAGCAAAGCCATTCAATCCAGCATCTCTTTTATGTGGTATCTCTTATTTTTAATTTGTTTCACAGGTTCTGTGGTACTTAGCAACAGCAGGGAAATAAACCCATTGGAAACAGACAATTAACCAGGGGCACTGGGGCAGGGAAGCTGGAATTGTTCAAGGAACAGCTCTTGGAGATGCTGCCCTGGGGATGGGATTAAGGCAGGGAGGCTGCTGGGGGCTGAGTGCCATTCCTTCATGGCCACTGGTTCCATTCCTGGGCAGCACATCAGCTCTGCATTCCCCTGGCAGGGCTGGGGAAGGGCTGAGGCTGTCCCGAGCCTCTGATTGTCCTTTGGAGATGTGCCCTGGGTGTGACACTGGGCTTGGCTTCTGCCATCGGGCTCCTGCCAGGGCAGGGCCAGCAGCCACCTCCCCTGGGCTGGGACACTCAGCCCTTCCTGCAGGAATGCACGGGCTGAGCTCACTCCCAAAGCAAACCCTGCTCCACGGGATGCACCCTGCCTGCCTGGGCTGGCTGGGGCTGGGGAAGGGCTGGGATGGAGGCACCAGGTGTTTGGGGTTGGGAGGAGCTGGGATGGGGCTGAGATGGGGGCACCTCGTGTTTGGGGTTGGAAAGAGCTGGAATGGGGCTCAGGAAGGGTTGGGATGGAGGCACCACGTTTTTGGGGTTGGGATGGGCTGGGATGGGGCTGAGGAAGGGCTGGGATGGAGGCACCTCGTGTTTGGGGTTGTGTCTGAGGAGCTCTTGGGGAGAAGGCTGAGAGGGCCAGGGCCAGGCAGGAGGTTCTGCCTCATCCTCACCCCCTCTGTTTCCTCCTGGACATGGCCCAGCCCTCTCTGGGGACAGGGAGGGGATGAGGGGGGCAGTGGGCAGGTGGGGCAGGGCCAGCTTTGTCCCTGGCTCTGGGGTTTGCTCTGCCTGGCCCCGTTTCCCTGAGCAGGGATTTCTCTCCTCTCAGGACAACCCCATTTCAGGAACGGGCTCACTGCAGCTCCAGCCCCTGCCTGACCTCTCCCATCCCATCCTCCCCCTCCAGGGACCCCAGGGGTCGGGTCAGGCTCTGCAGGGCATTTGGATGGTCCAGAAGCCAAGGGCCACTGAAACCAGACCCTGCTGCTTTCCAGTGGATTTCTAATTCCCCCCAATTCCTCTCCCCCTCCATTTCTCTGCCCCAGGCCCTGGGGGAGCAGAGGTTTCTCCCATGGCTTTGCAGAGGGGTTGACTGAGAACAGGATGTCACCTGGGAGTGGTGGCAGCTCCAGGCCGGCCTGGGGACACTCAGCAGGGCCCAGAGTGGTGCTGGGCTGGTCAGGGAGCAGCCAGAGCTGGAGGCTCCATCCTGGCATCCCTGAGTGCCAGGACACAGCTGCCCTGGAGCAGGGGGCTGGCCTGGATTCTGCCTGGGCAGGCTCTGCCTGGCCCTGTTTGATGAGCAGAGGGGTCAATCCTTAGTGCCACATCCTCGGATTGAATTTCCACACAAATATGCCCTTGTCTAAACCGGTGTTTCTCATCCCAGACTTTAACATTTATTTATTTATTCCCTGAGCACAGAGGGGTCAGCACTGAGTTGTTTCTTTTGCAAGCAGGTCCTTAATCTTGCCTGTGGCCAGGAGAAAATCCAGTGTTTCATCACAGAGTGTCACATGAAAATGAAAGTGTTATTCTTCCCTTCCCTGCTGTCATCAGGGAAATCATTGATAGGCCACTAATTAAAGCCACAGGCCTTAATTTGATAATTTGCCTGACATTTTCTACATGTTGTGAGTTGGTTGAATTTCAGCTTTGGAGCTCAGAGGCTCCCAGAGTTTCCTGCTGAGGTGCTGGGTCCCACCCAGCTGGGTGGTGGAGGTGCAGAGAGGCAGCAGGAGGGGGAAATCCCAAATAGGAAATGGGACTGTTCCCATGAGCCCCCAGCTGGAGCCCTGCACAGTCCTGGTGTCCCCAGCGTAGGGGGGACATGGGGCTCTTGGGGCAAGGCCAGAGGAGGCCACAAAGCTGATCAAGGGACTGGAGCCAGGCTGGGAAAGCTGGGATTGTTCAGCTTGGGAAGAGGAGGTTGTTGGAGAGCTCAGAACCCCTCCCAGGGTCTGGAGGGGACACAGGGAAGCCACAGAGGGGCCCTGGACCAGGAACTGGAGGGACAGGACAAGGGCAGTGGGGTCAAACTGCCAGAGGGCAGCAATGGATGGGATATTGGGAATAAATCCTTCCCTGGGAGGGTGGGGAGGCCCTGGTAGAGGTTATTCCATGGATTCCCCATCCCTGGCAGTGCCCAAGGCCAGGCTGGACAGGGCTTGGAGCAGCCTGGGACAGTGGGAGGTGTCCCTGCCATGGCAGGGGTGGCACTGGATGGGCTTTGAGGTCCCTCAACCCAACCCATTCCAGGATTCCCTGATTGCAAGATGAGTGAATTGTGTGTGTTAAATCAGGAATGGCAGCGTTGGGAGAGGGACAAGGAAGTTCCTTCTGGGCAGGTAAAGGACCTTTCCAAATGCTCCAGGTGTGGGGCAGTGCCTTGTGGTGTGGAAGGGGAGCAGCTCCATGATCCCAGTTTATTAAAACCAGCAACAGTTTAATGGGAATTGGATGCCCTGGAAGTTCCTCCAGTGTGTTCTCAGCCTCTTGCAGTCGGTGGTGAAACCACTAATTATGTTTTTAATATCTTTTTTCTACATATTTTATAACCTGCTCTTTAGTGTAAAATTGGAAGCCAAATCCAATTGTGGGGGAAAATTAATTTCCTTGAATTGAAGGAGCAATCTCCTTGAGACTTTTTAATCATTAGATGATAACTGTGAGCTAAAGAAAGGAAGACCATTAAAGTAACTTAATAGAGCAGGATAAACGTTTTTCCCTGTATCTCCTTCATCTTTATTTGGAGATCCATGAGGAGGAGATTTCATAAAAGCTGCTCTTCTTGACCTTTCTCCACTTGTTCTATAGAGGAACCAACCAAAAGAATGGTGAGGAAGTGACACTGTGGAGTTCTGGACACAAACTCAACAATTCTGCTCAACATCTCTGCTCTTCCTTCCTGCCAAATTCTGCTTTTCCTTTCTCATTGAAGGGAGAATAGCTATGGGGACAAATAAAAATGCATTCGGCTGAGCTGGGTGATTTTTAAAAACAAGCTGTGTTAATGCTTTTAATTAAGGGGCAGAGAAACAAGAGGCTTTATCAGCTCTTTGTCTGCAGGCCATTATTTGGTTGGGGATGAGCAATCCATTATTGTCAACAGCCACCTTTTTGAGGGATTTACCACCAAATCAAACGGGCTTTTTATTTAAATTGTTGAGCGCTGCTTGATTCCTCATTTATTTAATGTGGAGGCATTGTTAGAGAGGAGAATGGAGCACTAAATTTGGATTGCAGGAGGGAGCAGGAGGTGCCTCAGGAGCTCCCTGATGTCCTGGGCTGGAACAGGACCTGCAGCACGATGGGCAAGGGGAAACCTGCAGGTGAAATTGCTAAATCCCAGTGAAGCTGTTTCCGAGAGAATTTTGGGAAGGATGGATGGCTCTGTGCTTTGTAAAGTGATGCTGTGAAGTCTCAGGAAGGAATTGTTCCCTGGCAGGGTGGGCAGGCCCTGGCACAGGGTGCCCAGAGAAGCTGTGGCTGCCCCTGGATCCCTGGCAGTGCCCAAGGCCAGGCTGGACATTGGGGCTTGGAGCAGCCTGGGACAGTGGGAGGTGTCCCTGCCATGGCAGGGGTGGCACTGGATGGGCTTTGAGGTCCCTCCCAACCCAACCCATTCCATGATTTATAAATAACAATGCAAGAAGCTCTCTCAGGCTACAGCTCCTGTTTGTGGCTCCTGAGCTGTTTCCAGTCCAGAAAACCTCATTTACCTGGTTGAGAATTCCCACTGATCCACATTATTGAGTCCAAAATGCAGTTTCCTTTGTCTGAAACTTTCTCCTGGATTCTTTTTCTAGCTTTTACCTCTTCTCTGAGTGCCTCTAACAGGTTTTGACTGGAGAAGTCAGAGGTTTCCACACCTATTCCCAGTGGAGGAGATGAACTGGGTTGTTCATACTCGGGATAAAACCAGAGCAATTTTCCCTTCTCTTAAATTCCAGGAGGTAATCTAGGATAATGGAACTATTAGATTTGGCATCTGTAAGGTGGTTATCATTTCAGAGGAATTGTTTCTGTTAATGGCAGTTAACTTGCTGCAAATAAAGCAAGAGGATTGAAATCTTAAGTACCAGAGTGGCAGCAAACCATGAAACATTCTCCTGCTCTGTGGAAGAAAGGCTGAGCCAGCTGTCAGAGAAGAAATCTATTGGAAAAACCCTGTGATGGATTCCAAGTGGAACTAATTTAACATGGCAGCAGCACCCAGCTCTTCTACTTTCTATCAGAAGTATTAAAATGTCTATAAATAATAATATTAAAGTGGGCACAAGCTTTAAGCCAAGGAACTAATGGTTTTCACCAGGATGAGTTTGGTGGCTGTTGGTGGAGCTGAGCTGTGAAATCCCTGGAATTACTGAGCCCTGGGCTGCCCTGGGGCCCCCAGGGGTTCCTCTGGCAGATTTGGGCACAGTGTGAGGTGTGGATGGGGAGCTGGAGCTGTCTGTGAGGCAGCTCTAGGGGAGTTCAGGGCTGTTCTCCACCTCTGCAGGCCAGAGCTGCCCAGTCCAGCCTTGGCCGTGCTCCCTGGCAGGGCTGGGCTGGGCTTTGAGCCAGGATCTGGGAGTGCTGTTAAACAAACACAGGATCCCACTGCCCTGTTCCTACCTGAGACCAGCTTCCCTCTGGAGAACATTCCTAGAGTGTGTGGGATTTCCATGGGCTGGCAAAGGGGATGGCCATCCCAATCCCATCCCAATCCCATCCCAATCCCATCCCATCCCAATCCCATCCCATCCCATCCCATCCCCCTGCTCAGAGCTCAGGGTGGGCAGGGGAGTCCTGGAGCTCCCAAAAGATCAGGCTCTGGCAGGACCTCACTGTAAAATCCTCTGGCCCCTCCCTGCTGGACTGAGTGGATCCCTCGGTTTTTTCTTTACAGCTTGGGTTCAAAGAGCAGCAGTCCAAGGGGAGAATGCTTTTTGTGTTTGTGTTTCAGCACAGGGAATGTCCCAGGGGCAGACTCTGCACACACCATGGCAGCAGCAGCAGCTGAGAGTGTCCCCGAGCAGGAGCACTCAGGATTGTGCAGTGCTGAGCTCTGGGCAAAGTGCAGCTTTATGGAGAGGGTCACAAGGGCCAAGCACTCAAAAACTCCCCTGAAATGGATCTCAGAGTGTGTGAATCAGAACTGCAGCCTCATCTCAGGGCAGCTGCTGAGCTGGTCCAGGGTTTTGGGAGTAATGAGGGTCATCAGTAAACACAACCATCTATAATGTCCTTAAAATTGCACAGTTAGGACAAATTAACCCCTGGCACTGTGCTTTTCCTCCCTCCTTGTGCTGTTTCTGGTGCTCCCAGTTTTCTCTGTTATTTCCCTGCCCAGCCCCTGTTCCTGGCTGCTCCTGCAGTGTGAGGTGCAGGGTGGATGTGGCACCTTGATCCCTAACCCAGAGCCCTGCTGATACTGGGGGAACTGGGAAGTGACCCCACAGCTGGCTCTGCAAACAGTTTTTAAAGGATTTGCATCTACAGATTTGCAGTGAGCTTGTTGCTGGCGGCAGTGGCTCCTTTGTGATTCCAGCTGGAAACCCTCTTTCCTGGAATACCCTAAAAAAACCCATCCTAAAGCCTACTTCACTACAGACATGCTGGAAGTGAGAGAAAGGAAAGGTGGTTATTGTATTTCCTTCATTTATGGGCTGAGGCTGTGCCCTTGCCCACACACCCCCCAAGGTATTTCCAGAGCTCCTCCATAATTTAACCCCAGGAAAGCCTTCCTCCAGTGTGTGCAGCCTGAAATGAGCTTGGATTTTGGACAATTTCTGGCAGTGGTGAAACAATGCCTTCAGAGGCACATTGCCCTTGTGCTCAGCAGTGCTGGGAGGCCCCGAGCGCAGCAGCAGTGGCCCAGCAGAGGCTGGGCCCTGTCCCTGACTGCAGCCCTGGGCACTGTCCCTGACTGCAGCCGTGGGCTCTGTCCCTGGGCTCTGTCCCTGACTGCAGCCCTGGGCTCTGGGCCCTGTCCCTGACTGCAGCCCTGGGCTCTGGGC
>VZTZ01046293.1:18401-33882 GCA_013400955.1 Drymodes brunneopygia
GCTCTGGGCTCTGTCCCTGACTGCAGCCCTGGGCTCTGTCCCTGACTGCAGCCCTGGGCTCTGGGCTCTGTCCCTGACTGCAGCCCTGGGCTCTGGGCTCTGTCCCTGACTGCAGCCCTGGGCTCTGGGCTCTGTCCCTGACTGCAGCCCTGGGCTCTCTCCCTGCAGGACCCCAGCCATGATCGGCTGCTCCTTCGTGGTCAACAGGAAATTCTTCGGGGAGATCGGGCTGCTGGACCCCGGCATGGACGTGTACGGAGGGGAGAACATCGAGCTGGGCATCAAGGTTTGTGCCACCTGGGCAGCAAAATGTCACCTCACAGTGCTCTCAGGAGCCCAGAGCTGTTATGGGTTGGAATCTTTCAGGGGAGCTGGGAGGTGGTGGGGTTCACAGCATTTTAATTTCACTTGAAGGGAGAAAAATGGCTTGGTTTTAGGGGTGAGTTTCATTTTTTTCCCTTGGATTCCAGTCTGTGTGCCCTGATGCAAAAAGCTGCTGAAATGAAATGACATTTCCAGCCTGAACCTGGCTGTGCTGTCACAGTGTTTACTGGAAGTCACAGGGATCTTTAACACCAGGAAAAGCCCAGTTGTGTGAACAGTATTTGGGGCTGCTGGGACTCCTGTGAGTGTCTCAAGAAGACACAAAGTCTGGAAATCTCTTACAGGCATTTAGCATCTGCAAATGAAACGTGTTCACAAACACAGAACCTGCTCTGAACAGTGAAACTGTGCAAGGCAGGATTTCAGAGCTGCCTCGGTGCCTCCACCCTGACAGCATCCCTTGATTACTGTGTACAATATTAGATCTGGCTCAGTGATTCAAGTGTTTACACACACTGAAGTGATTCATAAGTGATGAATTCCATGTTCAGGGCAAGCTGGGATGGCAGAGTCCGTGGAGATTCTCCCAGGCACGGTTTGGAGTACGACACTCGTGCATTAACGAGCTGATAGGGGGAGGCTGGAGACTCCTAACTGGAAAATTGCATTGATTGTGCTGTTGTAAGAATGAGAAATCATTGTTCAGCTCAGAGATTTACCAGAGGATATTTGCTTTGCTGGCAAGGCAGAGGAAACTTAGGAAATCTATTGTTGTTGGCTATGGGGAGCTATAATCTCACTTCAACAAGGGAGTGGAAATTAAAGGCTTTAAACGTGCCACAAGAGCTCCTCTCTCTGAGGTAATTGCTGCTCCTCCTGCAGTGGGGCTGGAGAGATCCCTCTCCAAACCCAGCTCCTCTCGTGGCTCTCCTGCCTTGTTTGGATTTGGGATCTTTGGTCTCGTTGTGGAGCTGCTCTTCTCACAATAATTCAGCTCACTTGCCTGGTTTGGGGGGTTTCACTGAAGATTGGCTTCACAACTGGAAAAATTGGATATCTCAGAAAGTGGTGAGCATTTGACCTCTTCTTTTTCATCTGCTGAATGTTTTAAAAAGGCCAATAAACATCCTTTTGGAACAAAACCCTTCTCTTCCCCAGGTGACTTTCCCAGACTTGAGTTTCCAAGCCATGCATTTTCACACTCGTGCTGCGTGTTCTGGTCAAGGTTTTTAAATTATTGGTGGTTTTGAGAGCCAAAATACTTAGAAATCTGCCTTGTAAGACTACACAGAAAGTAGAATTTTAAAGATTCTTGAGCTCCAAAAATCTTTTTGTGAGTGTTTTACTGTTTTGCCTCAGAAGGGGCTGTCCCGAAAGTAATTTGGGGGTCCTTGGTTGTTTCAGTGATTCCTGGATGAAAATAAATGCAGGAAGTGTTTCTTTTTGGCGATGGTGCAAATTCCATCATCATTCTGAGAATCCTGGGACACTTTTAAATGTTTTATGGATGTGATTGTCCCTCTCTGCTCTGCACTGGTGCTGCCTCACCTCAAGCCCCGGGAGCAGTTTTGGCACCAAAATACCTGAAAAATCTAAAGCCAAAACTGCCCAAAGAACAAAAATGAAGCAATAAATCCATTGAGGCTACAGGAAAGACGTGGAAAATTTGCAGTGTTTCAGGCAAAAGCACAAGCTAAACCCTAGTGTGGGAAATGAAGTCAAGGAATCTGAAAACCAGAATTATACAGTTGATTGAGAAGGTTGGGCTGGACTAACCTGGAAGGGCCAAAGCCCTGCACAAGGGTTCTGTTTCATTGATGTGCTTCAAGGTGGGGGAGTCCCCATCCCTGAGGGGTTTAACAGAGGGGATGTGGCACTTGGGGACATGGTGCTGGTGGCACTGGTGGCCTTGGCAGTGCTGGGGGATGGTTGAACTCAAAGATCTCAGGGAAATTTTCCAGCCTAAGCAATTCCATGATTCTGTAGGTGGTATAAAATGAGCTGTGCTGTGCCTGTTGTGGGAAATACCTGGGCCTTGTGTTTTTGTCAGCTGCTGAGTCCAGGGAGCAAAATCAGAAAAGTCCAGCAGGAGCCTCCTAAAAACCCCCTTAAAACCCCCTAAAAAACCCCTACAAAAGGAGCCCTGTTGGTGCCATTGCCAGGGTGGCTCTGGGCTCTGCTCTCCTGTGTGTGCACTCTGGGATTCCACAATCCCACTGCTCAGGGCTCCCATCCTGGGGAGGCTCTGGGTGCTGGGGGTGCTGTGTCCCCTTCTCCTGGCCCAGCTCAACAAGCTCTGGACCAGCTCTTTAACCCTTTCCTGTTCTGGAGGAGTTTCTGCTGTGATTTCACACCTGGTGCCTGGTTCTCATGCTTGGCAGTGCTGCTGCTGCTGCTGTGGGTCCCCAGCAGCTCCAGGTGGGGATTCTGGCACAGAGACTTCGCCCCCCATCCCTGCTCCTGCTGCTGCAAAGTTCTCATCTCTCTCAGAGCTGTTTATGGCCCTGGGTTTCAGTGAGTGTGACTGAGAGGGGAGGCTGCCTGTGCTCTGCAGGGAGGCTGAGTGGCTGTTCATGGTTAGTCACAGACATTCCCCAAAGATGCTCCATGAAATTGTGTGTATCCGTTGGAATAAAGATGCCAAAGTCTGTGCCATCAGTCTGGGATGGGCTGCAGGGCTGTTTTCAGAGTATTTTGTGCTTGTGTCATGCATTGCTAATTAAAGTCATTGGAGTTGTCTTTTCGAGATTAATTTAATCAATAGGTATATTATTACTACTTTGATGGTATCATTTGTACAAATTGTCACTTGAAGAAAGCAATTAACTGAGAATGCTTAATAGCTGATCCACCCCACACCTTCTTTGTGCAGTAGGAATCGATTATTGGATTCATTAAGTCAAGCACAATTCAGGGATCCCTTTGAGGCTGAACGACTGACTGGAGCTGCTTTTCCTGCTGCCGTTAAATGGGCTGAGGGGCAGCTTGGATCCTTAAAAGCATTTCCAGAAGAAAAGTGTGGCATCTCCTCTTAATATCCCAGACTTTTTTCCCAAAATTTGTCCTCTAGATCCCACAAGGCAGATCTCTGGTGTGGCCAAGCCAGGGGATTTGTGTACATGGAGCACATGGAGTGGCATTCCCATAGTGTGGGAATCATGGAATGGTTGGGTTGGGTTGGGTTGGGTTGGGTTGGGTTGGGTTGGGTTGGGAAGGATCTTAGAGCCCACCCAGTGCCACCCCTGCCATGGGCAGGGACACCTCCCACTGTCCCAGGCTGCTCCAAGNACTCCCTCCAGCAGGGAATGAAACTCTGTGCTCACCTATCAGGGAGAGAAATGTTGGAGTTAGAGCAAGATGTGGGAAAAGCAACAGGGGAGCCACTAAAACCTGGAGAAGTTTTATTTCTCAGCCATGGGAGTCACAGCTGGCCCAGCCTGGTGTGAGGGATGGAGCTGTGTGGGGATGGATCAGCTCTCCCTCCTCCATCTCCAGGCACAGGGAGCATGGAGCAGCTACCCCAGACCTGCTGCTGCCTTGCCAGGACCTGGGAGATTCCTGCAGTTCAGCAAACATAAAAAAAAAAAAATCATAAGAGATTGAAACAATCCCACAAAAAACCCCACAACCCAAACTTGCCAATGATATAAACTCAAGACCAGTATTTTACTGGTATTTTATCTGTCAGACACCAAAATCCATATAGAAAATGGGGCTTAAGGATATTTCCAAATAAAAATCAAGTTAATTTGGAGGAAAATAGGAGTAGGGTAGGACTGACCTTGGAAAAGCTCCTAGAGATACTGATGGAGCAGGAACACACAACGTGCATCTGTTTATTTGTACCTGTATCCCTGTTAGAGGAGATTTTGCTCTTCAGGGTGATTGTGGCGTGGCTGGAAGAAATATTTCCAGCCCTGAACAATATCCAATCACTGCCTACATTGATTTGAGAGCAGGAATCAGCACAAGTGTGAGCTCAGCTCTGAGCTTTGGCATTTGAGCTGGCAGCTCAGGATTTACTCTGGGTGCTTGAGGGTGCTTCAGCTGAAGCTGTGCTCTCGTTTTCTAAACTGCTAAAATGCTTTTCATCCTGTGGAGATGGAGTGTGTTTGGAGTGTGTGAGAGCAGGGGCTGCTGGGGCTGTCCCTGTCCCTGTCCCTCCTTGGCTCCTCCTCGCTTCCCTCCTGAGAGCAAAGGATCTGTCATCCTTTATCTGCTGGCAGATGGGGCAGGTGGAGCAGGGAGAAAGGAGTGATATTTTCACCCCAGCTGATTCTCCTGTTGTCCCTGCCAAGCTGGGTTTATGCTGGGAAGGCACTGACCATCTTTGCTGGGAAATGTGCTGCCTCTGCCCGTGCAGTAACCGTGGTGGGTGAAGAAATCCATGCCAGGACTCAGCCGTGCCTCGTTGTCACTTGGAACCCTGGCAGGTGTCAGCTTTTTACTGATTTTCATGGGACTGGTGCCTCTGGCAGGCAGGGGTTGGGATTTGGCAGGGGTTGGTTTAATGCTGGGCCACACTCAGAGCCTGTCCATGAAATCCAGATGTGGAGAGCAGGCACAGCGTCCCTGATAGGCTGTGGGGAGCAGGGACAAGGGGCTGGGCAGGTTCATGGGTTTGGCAAGTTTGGTTTGTTTGTGGATTTGAGAAACCCTGAGGGAGCTCCTGCTGTGCTCAGCTCTGGTCTGACTACTCTCCTCCTCCTCAGCAGGACTCACCCCTGTTGCTCTCTGCGCTGCATTCTGCTGAGGTTGGGGTTTCTCTGCTGTGGGATTTGGCTCTCACTGCCCCTGGCCACTGGGGCTGCTCCAGGGACTGCTCAGGCACTGCTCCCACCCCTGCCCACACCCAGGCTGGGGACACCAAACACACCTCCAGTGTCCCCAGGGCAGCTGGGTTTTGGTTTTCCACCCCACGCTGTGTTTTGTGGGCATGACTTCCATCACTTTAACTTCTCCTGGGCTTCCAGCTCTCCATCCTCTGTGGGGAGGGAGGTGGCACAGGAGGCACCTGGGTCTGCATTTTGCCCCTTTCACTGAGTGCCATGTCCAGGTGTTCCCCAGGGATGGGGACTCCAAAGCTCCCTGTGCAGTTCCAATGCCTGGCAGCCCTTTCCAGGAGGGAATTCCTGCTGAGGCCCAAGCTGAGCCTGCCCTGGTGCAGCCTGGGGCTGTGTCCCTGGTTCCCTGGGAGCAGAGCCTGGCTGGGATGCTCAGGAACCCCTTCATCTGCATCCCCAGGGATCCCTCAGTGCTGCCCCATCCAGGAGCTGTCCCCAGCACTCAACGATCTCCCTGGAGCAGGAGGGAAATAAATCATTGAAATTCCATCTTGCCAGCATCCTGCAAGGCACATTGCTCCCCTTCTTTACTGGCCCCCTGGGCCAGCCCTTCCTGTCCCCATTGCCTGGGCCATGGCCACATTTCCAGCCCTGAGATCTCATTACTGAGGGGATGATGCATGAGCTGGAGCAGCCCTGGCTCCCCCGGTGCCTGGGGGCTGCAGTTTGCTCAGGAATTGCTGAGCTGCAGCAGCCTTAGGCCCTCTGGAAGCTGTTTGATGGCAGCTCTCCCTGGAGGACAATGTCCTCCAAAGTGTTCCTGGGTGCCTGGAGCAGGCACTGAGCTCTGCCCTGTGCAAGGTGAGCATCAGCACATTTGCTCTGTGCATGCTGCAGTGCCTGGGATATAAATTACCCCATAAACCACAAAATCCAGGCTTGTCTCTCCCTAAAATCCAACTCCCAGCAAAACTGAACTTTGTCTCCTGACAAAAAAACACTCCTGGGAAATACCAGGGAAAATGGGATGTGGAACCACACACCAAGAAATGAGGCTCATACTGAACTGAGGCGAGGAATGAGGAGTTTTTTCATCCCATTATATTCCTAAAGCCTTTGGAAAGCTCTCTGCCTGTCATGACTGCAGAGCAAGGGGATTGTTTTGTCTTTTTCTCTGTCCTTACTTATGAGCAGACTCACTTGTGATGCACCTGCTGGGACACACAGGTCCCTTCCCACCTCAGCCAGAGCCAGAGTTGGTTTTATCCCTCTTCTGGTGTCTGGTGACTCAGGCAGGGCAGGAGCAGCCCTGTCTCACTGAGTGTTGGCCTTTTCCAGGGATAAGACTCTCTTTTCATTGACTAGAGATTTCTCCTAAGCTCGAGGATTATTCCTGGTAAGATCTAATCAATGCTGTTCCACTCCTGTGATTTTCAACCCAAAAGCTTGGAGTTCAAAATTCCCAAGCAGCTTTCAGTGTGTTTGGGGTCTCTGTGAGGCTTTGCTGTTGTCCTCTCTCAAGGACTTCGAGGTCACTTTGAGGACTTTTCCAAACAAACCCGTTTTCCATGAGCCCTCACTGCCCTCGAAGCTCTCAGAGCTGGTTAAGCTGCATTTCCTTCTCATCTGAGCCCCTCCTGGACAGGGAATGCAGCTGGAAGGCAGCTGACAGCCTGATGGGATGGCAGGGAACAGACTGCCAGCACTTCCCTGCCTGCATCCATCCCAGCCTGCAGAGTCAGCAGGAAATTGCAGTGACAATGACAGAGTTTGTGACCAAGCACTGTCCCAGCCCTGGAGGAGGCAGCTGCACTCCCAAATTCAGAGAGATCTCCCTGCCCTGCCTCCTCCAGCATCCCGTGTGGCTGCAGGACCCACCCAGCACCTCCTGGATTCCCCCTGGGCACCCAGCCCTTGTTTTTGGGATGCCTTGAGAGCCCTGTGTTTGATGTCAGCCCAGGATGGATGGAGGGAGGGATGGATGGAGGGATGGAGGGAGGGAGGGATGGATGGATGGATGGATGGAGGGATGGATGGATGGATGGATGGATGGATGGATTAAGGGATGGATGGATGGATGGAGGGATGGATGGATGATGGATGGATGGTGCCATTCCCAGCCCCCAGCACTCCCCAAATCCCAGTGTTGGTGTGCAGTCCCTCAGTCTCTGTGCCTGTGCTGTGCCTGGGGTGCTCCCCACTGCCTGTCCCAGCTCGAGCTGTGAGTGCAGAGCAGGGCTGTGAGCTCTGGGTGCAGGATCCTGCCTGGCTCCAGGGCTCTGGGAAAGGCTGGAAGATCCCTGTGGGATCGTGCTGTGTCCAGCCCATGGCTCTCTCTGATCCAGACAAATCCCTGTGCCTGGTGTGCCCTGGTCAGGTGGGTTTTATGTGCCTGAGGCTCAGTTGGGGTGGGAATTGCAGAACCTCCTGGGTGTAGGAAAGGTGTTGGCATCCCTGCACTCTGCCAGAATCCCTGGCAGTGCTCAGGAACAGCTCGTTTGGTCCTCTCAGATTCACTGACTCCCTTCTGCCACAGCTGTCGCATGGCTGGCAGACCTGAGGGACTGCTCCAGTGCAGCAAGGAGGAGAGAATTCCCAGCCAAATTCAGTGGGAATTCATCAAGGAGGAGAGAATTCCCAGCCAAATTCAGTGGGAATTCATCAAGGAGGAGAGAATTCCCAGCCAAATTCAGTGGGAATTCATCAAGGAGGAGAGAATTCCCAGCCAAATCCAGTGGGAACTCATCCTTTCTCTCCTGCAGCCATCCTGGAAAATCTCCCCTTTCCTTCCATGAGCAGCAGGAGCCTGGCACTGAAGGTGTGTCCCTCGCTGTGACAGCACTGGAGCCTTGCCCTGAGCATCCCTGAGATCCCTGGGAGCAGCTGGACAGGATTGAGGTTTCCCTGGGCATTTATCCCTGTCTGGAGTGTCCCTGTGACCCCCACGGAGCTCTGGGGCTCGCTCTGAGCAGCATTCCCAGTCAGAGCTCCCTGGGAAGGGAATTCCCTCCCAGCAGTGAACTTTGTGCCTTCTCTGAGGTGATTTGTTACTCACAGCCAGACTCAGAGACGGCTCAGGGATGATCTGATGGCTCTGGTGCACCTCTGCCTGAGGCCGGAGAGGTTTTTAACCTCTTTTATCCCTCTCCTGACTCCAGGGTTTCCTCAGGAGTCCCTGAGCAGGGAAGATGCTGCTGCTCGACCTCCTCAGCAGCCTCCTCCTGCTGGAGCTCACCTGCAGCCCTATCCTGCCTCAAATCCCACAAGGATTCAGTGGGTGACTCAACCTTCCCTGGCTTTGCCTGAAAACTCTGGCACAAAGGCACTGGATGCCATGGAACTGCAGGATCTATTGGGGTTTTTCTGCTCTGGGGTTGGAGCAGAATTTCCTGTCTCTCCCTGAGCTGGCTGGGAGCTGCTGGGGCAGGAAGCAGCTCAGAAATTGAAATGAAATTCCACCTCTGATTGCCCAGGCTGGGATCCAGCACAGCACTTAACTTCCAGCCACCTGGGCAGCCCTTTTAATTGTGGTGGCACAATTTCACCTGCCTAAGTGCAGTTCTGGATCGAGGCCTCTGGAGCTGAACTTGAGCCATAAGGGTTAATATTTCCAGAATGAAAATTTTCCTTGGAAGAAGGTGTCGTTCCTCATCCCTGCCCCTCCAAACAGTGCTTCCATTTGGTGAGCTAATTAACTCATCTGCTTTAAAATACAAGTACATCCTTCTTGGCTTTTGTCATGTGTCACCACCTGCTCAGGAGTTATTATGTCTTATTTACACAGAAAATACAGGAGGAGGGAGGTGAACCTGTTCAGTGCTAAAATTTATACCCAGAGCCTCAGTACCAAACCCATTATTTCATATTCATCTACAGACACAAAATATGTGTTAATTAGCCAAAGTGCTGCTAGTGGGCATATGCAAATGAAGTGGCATCAATCAGGCCAGGATCACCTTTTTTGTTTTTTTTTAGTTTTTCCTTTATTAAGAAATACAGCTTTGTGCTGACTGCAGTTCCTTAATATCAGATCTGTGCCTTGAAGCTCAGCCTGCAAAGAGCCTCAGAATCTCCCAGCACTGCAGAACCCACTGGGAATGATGCAGCTGATAATGAAGAATTCCTGTGTAATCCCAGGGAGGCCAGGACTGTCTGGATCTGCCTCAGGCACAGAGAAGCCCAGTTTATTTTTCTAGGAGGTGTTTCATCCTGTCAAACCAGCAGAGTTAAACTGAGAGAGACAATTAGGCATAAATTCACATTTGGACTAAATACATTGAGGTGAAGATGAAAAATGGGAGTTGTGAGAGTGCAGCTCTGCTTTTCCAAGGCACACAGGATCCACAGGATCTGCCCCAGAGGGGTGGCAGGTGCCCAGGAGGGGATCCTTGGGGTGTGTCCCTGCTCCCTGGGTGCCGCTGCCAGAGGCACTGGGGGTGCTCCTGACTCAGCTTTGAACCTCCTGAGGTGTGCCCAGAGCTCTGCACGTGGCCCAGGCCAGGCCAGGGGGTTCCTGTCTGCAGGAGGAGCTCTGGCCACCAGCAGGCTCAGGGCTGCCCTGCATCCAGCATCTCCTTCATCTGACTGTGCCTTTGGCATCACTCAGGCATTGATTGTGCTCAGGGCAGAGCAGGGGTTTTAGAATTGCTTAGCAGGATGCATTTTGTTTCCTTCTCAAATGCAATACTGGATATTAACTGATGAGCCAGGACTGGGGGAAGGTGCTGGAGCCTTTGATGTTTAAGAAGAGCTGGCAAAGACATTGAACAGCAAAGAAACTTTGCTCTCTGGTGTTTTCCATCCAGAGATGTTGATCCCCCACCAAAGGGAGCTGTTGATTTTCACCTTTCAGGTGGCACAGGAAGGTTCCCAGGGTGAGCCCCAGCTGCTCTGGGTTCCTCTTGTGCCTGCTCATTTTGTCCCTGGAGTTCTGGATGGCCAGAATTGATCCAAATCCTTGGGTTGAACCCTCCCTCTGTGATTTTCTGTGCTGTCAGGACACATTTCCCTCTTGCCAGTCCCCTGTGATCAGTGTGAGCTCCAGCAGGGTGACCCCAACCCCACACCTGGGGCTCAGCTGTCACCCCCCACTTGGTTGGATTTGGTGGACTCTGCAGCTGTAGAGCTGCAAACAAACACAAAGTTTGCATCTGGAAGTTCAATGCTTCTCCTCCTTGGGGTTTTGGGTTTAAATCCATCTAAATGTACAGAATTACATCTGGTTTCTGTTGAGCATTTTGGCTTTGGCCATTTTGAAACCCTGTGGGTTTGCAACAAGCTTGTGTTCCTTGTTGGATTATTCCAGGATCAGGAACCTGGCCTTTGGCTGTGAACATCAAAACCCAGCATTCTTGTGGCTTTGGTTTGTCCTGTAACCTCTCACCAGCCTGGTGAACTCAGATTTAGGCAGGAATTGTTTGCTCCTTCTCTGTGCTCAGGGTGCTCAGAGCTGGGGAGTGCCAGGAGATGCCACAGGCTGTGCCCAGGGGTTCCTGCTTTAATGGCCAGCACTGATGTCTTCATTCCACACTGGAAAAAAGCAGAGCTGGAAAAAAATACACTTTTCTCATGTTCCCAGCAGCTCCTGCCCTGACAAAGCCCCTGTGCCAGCCACAGCCAAATCCCCAGGAAGGGGCAGAGTGTGGCTGTGGCACCTGGGCACCCAAAATGCTGATCAGCCCCATTCTCCTCCCTGCCCAGCTCAGCTGCCCACGGGCTCCAAGGGCTGCAAACATTTCCAGCCCAATTTCATCTCACTCAACAAGTCACTACCAGTTTTCTTGGGCTCCTGCTGCCTGGACAGGGAGGAGCTGCTGCCCAGCACTGGGACCTGGACATTCCACTGTCCCTCATCCCACACCACCCCATCAGAGCAGGGGGATCCCTTCCCCATGGCTTTGCTTTGCTAAAGGCTCTCCCAGAGCCCTCCCCGACCTGGGCTGCACCTCCTGGCCAAGGCTTTGTGTCCTGTGCTGCCTGGAGCTGCATCCCCACTGCTTCTGAGGCCATGGAGCAAAAGTTTCCAAATTGGGTTCACAAATGGTTCAGAAAGCAGAGGCAGGTCCGTGTGGCTGGGCTGTGTGCATGGCAGGAGCAGCAGGAGCAGCAGGAGCAGCAGGAGCAGCAGGCAGACCCTTTCCAGCAGGGCACCTCACTGATAATTTCTGCTGACAGCCCAAAATCAGCCAAGTGAACCATTTTAAAAGCCCTTCAGAACTGTTCACTGCCATCATTCCCTGCTTTTGTCAGGCACACGGGAGGGTGTCTTGCCGTGTCTTTTGTCTCATTTTTACAAGAGTTCTGTTGTCTATTTAGATTAAACGACAGAGCAAACAGTTGTTCAGGGATTAGCCCTGGAGAGCACTCAGGAGCAGGGACAGGGTGTTACCTGGTGTCAGGAAATAGATTTCTTTCCTGCTGTGTGAGCTCAGATGCAGCAGTTGAAGCTGTGGGTGGATCCCCAGCGGAGGGCCCAGCCCATGGAGGGGGTGTGTGGTGTCCCCAGGTGAGGTGAGGGGCTGGGGACAGGTGTGGATTCAGCTGTTTTGGAGTTCTGCTGCCCTGGTGGGTGCTTGGTGTGGGGAGCTGGTGCCAGGGGATGGCACCCCAGGAGCCCCATGCCCTGGGGGAGGTGAGAATCCTGCTGGGAGCCACCTGTGCTCAATCTGCCTAAAGGGGTGGGAGATGTGGGATTTGTGCCTCCAAAACCCCCTGGAGGAGATCTGCACCCCAGCTTGGCCCTGTGTCCTGCTTCAGAGTGCCTCTTCCTTCTAAAATCTCTGTTGTATTTTAATTTAAAAACATTTTACAACAGCTGTATTTTCATTTCTGGGAGGGACACGTAGACACTGAATCCTCCTCTCCCGTTCCCACACCTTTATGTCCAATAAAATTGAGAAGTATCTTCCCAAAAATGAGCAGCCAGGGGAGTGTGAGCCTGGGCTGCCTGGTTTCATTTGCTCCAGGGGTAGCACTTGCTGTGTTTAATGGATTTGCTTGGCTTTCTGGGACACATTTAAAGGGGAAAATGTGTTTATTGGCATCAAATTTAGAAGACCTGTAACATTTAAGAGGGAGATATGTTTGAAAATGTGATATGAAATGGGGAATTGTCAGTTTTGCTGTCTTTGCAGAAGTTCTGGCAGCTTTACTGACCAGGTTTCTGTGGTGCAGATAGAATCTGAGCCCTAAAAAACTGAATGCATAATAAAATACCTATGGCATGCCATCATTTCTGGTTATGTTACTGTAACTGGGGTGTATATCTAAAGGCAATCATCACTGTAGAGGAGGGAGGAAAACACACAGAGAGCTTTAAATTTCATTAGACATTGAAACATCTGAAGGAGGAACTCTAATGGTTATATATAATAAACCTCCTTTTTTATCTTCCCATAAAATTGTATCTCTTTTCCTTTTTTTCCCCTCAAGTTGAGCTGCCTTGCAGTGTGCAGGGCTCTGAAATAAATCGATGATTAACTAAACAACAGGAATTCATAAAGCTCCTTATTTTATAGCAACATTTAAGGAAGTGCACCGTGCGTACTCCCCAGGCTGATCCATGCCCCCAGTCCATTCCCTGAGCTGCAGAGAAATGAGGAGTTATATCTGCTGGAGGTTCTGCTCAGGTAGCTCCCACCCTGCTGGTGTAAATCCAGGGCTTTATGGAAGGAGAAGAGCAATATTCTTTATGGGCCCAAGGAAACGTGACCCAAGGCTGGAGATCTCAGGGGATGATGCTGCTCCTACTGAGCTTTTCTCAGCACATCTTCAGCAAGTGCAAATAAGATTTCTTTTCCTGGGTTTCCATATTTCCATTCCAGTTAAGAGCGAGTCCTGGGGCTTTGGGGCCGGCTGCTTTCATTTCTGGAAAGCATCACAGGAAGGGAGAAAGGAAAGCTGTGTTCTGGAGCAGCAGCTCCATTGTTGTCAGGGACAGCATTTAGCTCCTGGCAAATCACAGAAACAGAGCAGACTGCAGAGTTTCTGATCATGGCAGCTGCAAGGCATGAAAAGCATTGTACAAATGCTGCTGGTGATCACCTGGAAGGGCTGTGGCTCTCAGAGCTGAGCAGGTTTCTCTGTTGGAATTGCTCCAGAGGTGGGAGTTCGGTGATGGTTGAGCCACGTTTGATGCAGGGTCCTGCAAGCCCCACAGATTTCCCTGCCCATTTCCCTCCTGTGCCTTGGGAAGCTCTGTCCTCTCCTTTCTGTGGTGGTGTCACCGTGGCAGCTCCTGCAAACAGCACCTCTGGGGCAGTGACAGCAGAACCACGGGGATTTATCAGGGAAGGAGCTGAGAATAAATTGCTCTGGCTGCCCACACCCTGCCTGCTCTGGGACTGCAGGCTCAAAGTGATTCTGAGCTGGAAATGGCTCAGAGGAGGGGATGGAGGGCACCAAAGGGCTCCTGCATCAAGGGGGGAGTGCTCAGCAGAGTCTGGAACCCGCAGGAAGGAGAAGGAGGATGTGGGGAGGCTCTGCAATCCAAGTGACAGGGCAAGCAAGGAGAGGCTTTTCCCTGGGCCCTGCACTGGGAGCACAGAGGGGTTTGGAAACACTGGAGATGCTGCTTTACTCTGTGTGGATTCTTGGCTGCTGCCAAAAGGTCACTTGTTCAACAAGTTCCTGGATTAACTCTGGGATGAAAAGCCCACTGAGGGCTATTGAATTCAGAGGAGGTTTCCTCTGCCTCTGAATGTCACCCTCATCTCTGCCCAGGGCTGGAGTGAGCCCTGGGGTGGCAGAACTGCAGGTTCCTCCTCCTCACCAGGCACCAGCTGCTGGCTCCATCCAGCTCCACTTCCCACTGAAAACCTGGCCTTGGGTTTGGCTGAAGCCAAAGAGAAAAGCCCTGGATTTTGCCTCTGCTCAGTCTCTTCCACTGCTGTCCAGTGGCAGAGGGACACCCTCAGATGAGCTGGTGGTGGCCATGCAATGCTCTGGGCTTCTTATTGAAGGGTTTCCTCCAAAACTCATGGGAAAATCCTGGACAATTCCTGTGCTTTCAAAGGACAAGAAAGAGTTGGACATGGAGTGGTTCATCCTGCTGAAGTCTCTCTGCTGCCCTGGGAGTTTGTTCAAAGGCCTGAGGGTGATGCAGTGCTGGGGATGGCTGAGCAGAGATGGATCTCAGTGCTCCTTTCCCCTCTGCCTGTGTGGCCTCACCTCACAGCCCCTGTGTGCTACAGGACAGCTCTGGCAAGGCCAGAGAGCACAGGAGATGCACACAAGTTCACAGCAAGTGATTTCCAAGTTGTTTGTGCTCCCTGCCGCCAGATAAATCCTCAGCTGGAGGGAAGTGCTTGGCAGTGGGAAGGATTCCTTCTGACAGAGCAAATCAGCTCAGAATCCCCTTGCAGGAGAGGTTAAGCACAGCAGCCCCAGATCTGTCAAAACTGCACTCATTTCATCATCAAGGCAGGCAGTGTTCTCTGTTGTGCAGTGAGGAGTGTGGGATTTGTTAACCCTTTACCCCTTCCTGTCACAGTGCTGCCCTGTAATTACCTGTTAATCAGATTAGTGGGGCCTGACTTCCTCCTCCTCGCTGCCATCCCTGCCAGCCCAGCCGAGCCACTTAAAAGGCAGGATTGGCAGATGGTACTGATTTTTGTGTTTGATTTTTCTCCTGCTGTTGCTCCTCATTTGACCCTTCCTTTGTGGCTCTCTCGGAGAGGAGCTGGGAGATGGAATCTGTTTCCTTGTGCTGGCTTTGGCACGGGGGCCCTGCAGGATCAGCACTTCCATTCAGTCACTTCAGGGGGGTTTAGCTGGGCCAGAACAGCCTGGGCTGGGCTGAGAGCTGGGGCACTGAGGCTGCAGGGACCCGAGGCAGCAGGGATGTGCTGGGGAGATGCAGCTGCCAGAGCAGAGCTCAGATCTCTGTCCTGAGCATTTGGACTGGATGATCCTTGTGGGGCTTTTCCAGATCAGGGTACTCTGTGATTCTATAAAATGCTTTTCTGGCACTGCTGTTATTGCCAGGATTTGTTCTTTCACATGAGCAGCAGGTTAGAAAGGAGGGGAACAGGATCGATGCAACAGCAGAGCTCAGATAAAACAAGTGACTGCAGGACACATTTATCCTGCCAAGAAAAGCAGCTTTGAGTCCCCACCTCGCAAAAGATGTTTCTCTTCTAATCGTGATTGAAATGCTGCTTTTAGAAAGGAGAAAGAAAAAGCATCGAGAGTGCTTGAGGCACAGTGGAGCAGCTGCTGTGTCCCTGTCCCGGGGTCAGGGTCAGCACAGTCACAGCTGCACGGCCTCAGCGGGGACACACGGAGTGACAGGGGCAGCAGAGATGGAGCCAGAGCCAGAGCCAGAGCCAGAGCCAGGGAAAGAGCCAGAGCCAGGGCCAGAGCCAGAGCCAGAG
>VZTZ01046293.1:34989-61307 GCA_013400955.1 Drymodes brunneopygia
GAGCCAGAGCCAGGGACAGAGCCAGAGCCAGGGCCAGAGCCAGAGCCAGGGCCAGAGCCAGAGCCAGGGCCAGAGCCAGGGCCAGAGCCAGGGACAGAGCCAGAGCCAGAGCCAGAGCCAGGGCCAGAGCCAGAGCCAGAGCCAGAGCCAGGGACAGGGCCAGCGCCAGGGCCAGCTCTGGGGACAGCTCCTGCCCTGCTGGGAGAGCTGAGCATGGGTGCTGTGCTCTGCAACACTGCTGGACATGGGGAGAGGCAGCCCTCACACCCAGCACTGCTGACAGTGACACAGCCACCCCTCACACCCTGCACTGCTGGACAGTGACACAGCCACCCCTCACACCCTGCACTGCTGACACTGACACAGCCACCCCTCACACCCAGCACTGCTGACACTGACACAGCCACCCCTCACACCCTGCAGAACCTGCCCTTGTTTGTCCTTTCAGAGTCTGGCTTTCTAAAGCCCCACCAGGCTGAGCTGTGGCTGCTCCCTGAGCTGTGGCTGATCCCTGAGCTGTGGCTGATCCCTGAGCTGTCCTGGACTGGGCCAGGAGCTGGATTTGATGCTCCTCAGGGTTCCTTCCCCCTCAGGATGTTCTGTGGGGCTTCAGCTGCTCGGGGATGGGGCTCTGGCTCTGAGCAGGCACGGAGCTCTCGGGGATTGTCCTGCAAAGGTCTCATTCCCAGCCTGCCGTTCACTCTCTGCTTCTCCTGCTCTATCTCAGTTCCTTTGGAAGGCACTGCTATTTAAAGCGTTCTCCTGAGCCTGTACAAATATCAAACACATCTCCCTGTGTCCTGCTCGCTGCTGGGAGCTGCTGGCTCAGTTCTGGAGCTGTCCTGGCACTTAAATGATCACATCTAAAGGAAGGTGCTATTATTTCCCCATGAACATGTGCAGGGCAGCAGGTAACAACTAAAGTTATTGGAAAATGCTCCTTTTTCTGCTCTCCTGCTTTTTGAATCGATCCATAACGAATTTCCTTGGAGGCAGAAAGTGGCAACTCCTCGGTGTTTGCTAAGGGGAAATCTTAAAACATGAAATAGAGTCAACTCACCTGGATTTATGAGTCTTGCAAGCATAAAAAGGCAGTCTTTGGTCTGGCATTTTCCTGATTCTCTTGGCTATCATCAGAGAAGGAAGGAATTTTCCCTTGGAATGGGATGTGGCAGTGCCTGTGGTAAATGGAGCCCTGGGATCTTTACTGAGATTTTAAAATATATATTATTGTTGTTGTTATTGGTATTATTGGCTGGTCCTTGGAGCAGAATACTGCTGAACTTAAGGACCTGCAAACCCCAAGTTCATTGCTGTTTGATGATGAAACAAGTGGTGATGCAGTGATGATGAGCATGGTGTATCCCTGAGCATGGGAATGCAAAGCCTTGGGCTGTGCCAGAAATCCTGGGAGCATCCAAACATCTGAATAGGCAGCATCCAACACAGAGTCCTGCAGGATCCAGTGGGTGGGAATTCTCCTGGCTCCCTGCTCACTGTGGTGTCAGTGTTCCAGGAGATGGAACTGTGTGGCTGATCCCTGCTCTGCTCCCCAGGACTCTGGGAGATGTGGGATTCTGCCCCCTCACAGCACAGCAAACACTGCCCGTGGCTGAGGGGGTTTCCTGGAGGATTTGGAGGTGCATTGCCCTGAGTGTGCCATCAGTTTGTGTTTGGGTAATCACTGCTGCTGTGGGAGGGAAAGCAGCAGTGCCAGTGGGGCTGGACCCTCCTCGTGGCTGCAGAACTGATGCTGGGGACAGCAATGACACTTGGCACTGCTGTCACTCACAGCAGAGTCCCTTCCAAACCTGGGACCTGAATCAAGCAGGGACTGAGCTGTGCTGGCACCTGCTGAGCTCTCCTGGTGGTTGCAAGGTTCTCCTGGGGTCTGTCCTCCCAGGTTTGCATTTCCCAGGATCTGGGATCTCACTGTGTCTCTGGAGCACCCACTCCTGGTGCTCTGGGGGTGGCCAGGAGCCTCTTCAGGCTGCTGGGATGGGTTTGTGAAGGGATTTAAAGCCGGGCCCCCATGGGGCTGCAGCTGGATGTGGTGTCCCCACAGCTCCTGCAGCACAGACACCCCATCCCATGCTGGGCTGTCCCTGCTCAGGATCACAGCATGGGCAGGTGCTCTGAAATGGGAGGGAAAGGCCAGAGAGCTGCAGGGCAGAGGGCTGTGTCTGTCAGGGGACAGTCACACGTGTCAGGGACAGGAGCTTTCATTCCCAGGAGCTGTGTGAGCCTGAACCAGCCAGGCTGGATCTTCAGGCAGGGTCTGCCCAGGTTCATATCAATGCCACAGTGCCAAACCCTCCCTGGCTGAACGTGGCTTGCACCAGAACCATCTCAGCATTCCTATCACCAGATAAAACATGCTGCAATAATCAATATTGCCTCTTCATTTAAAAGGGACATGGAAAAATCATCTCGCTCTCCAGCACTGCTCCAACCTGGAAAAGCCTGAAGGAGAACAGAGCCTTGGTACCCTGGTGCATCCCTCTGTTAACCCAAGTGCCATGAGAGCATCACCAAACTCACTCAAACGAGGGCTTTTGGCTGAGGAGGAGCCTCGGGTGACCTGGCAATGGCTGGGACTGCATGGCCTGGCAAACACTGCACATTATAAAACAATTCCATGAGGGAAGTGCAGCAATCCCAGCAGTGGGAAATGAGCAAGACTGGGCTTTCCTGAAACCCTGGCTGCTCTGGACGAGGTGGCTCCTGGTGCAGTCTGCCTTATCTCCAGGGAAGGAGGATTTCTAATTGAGGGGCTGCATGCTGTGCATTCCCCCCAGCCCTGATTTGTGGCTGCTGCTGGAATACATATTCATGGCAGGTTTTGCAGAGAGAAAAGCAAATTATTGCTGTGGAAATATATAGGGCAAGAATCCTTTCAATTTGTTACCTCCTGAAGTGTCTCTGGTGATTGGAATGAAAAGCAAAGTGGTGGCTTTGGGTCTGCATCAGTCTGGGAGGGAAGGGGGGCATTCCTTAGGGAACAGTGCCTTGGGAAGGGATGTGGAGGATCCACAAATGCTGAGGGACCCTGTCATTCACACTTGGCTTTGCCCCAGATCCCTCCTGGCTTCTGTGGCATCCTTACATCACTACCAGAGAACTCTGCAATGGCTGGGCTTGGAGGGACCTTCCAGCTCCTCTCAGGGACACCTTCCACTGTCCCAGGCTGCTCCAAGTTCCATCCAGCCTGGCCTTAGGCACCTCAGCTTCCCTGGGCACCGTGTGCCAGGGCCTCCCACCCTCACAGGGAAGGATTGTTCCGTGATACCCAGTTTAAATCTGTTCTCTGTCAGCTCTTTCCTTATCAGGTACATTGTTGGAGCTGGATGAACTCCACACGAGCTGCTGGCCCAGCCTGGCAGTGGCCAGGTCACCAGGATGAGTTATGGGGTGTGGGTACCTTGCCCTGGCTGCCCACAAATGCCAAGCCCTTGTCCTTCCCCAGCACTGCCAGGATCAGGCAGATCCCAGAGCCCAGGGAGAGCTGCTGCTGGTTCCTGATGGAATGGGAACTTTCAGCACGCTGTGGGGATCAGATCTCCTGTTCAGTTAACACACTGGGAACTCCAAATAGTTACCTGAAGGAAAAGAAGAGCTCCAGGTGGTGAGTTAGGTCCACAGCCCAGTGTGTCCTGAAGTCAGGTCAGGACTGCTCCTCTCCTGGAGAGAAAATTCCTTTGAAAAAGCCCGTGCCTGAGTCTGTGCAAATCCAACCTCCTTCCCTTTTCCACTTGAATTATAAAATGTTTCTGTTTGTTTTCTACAAGCATTCAATTGGCTTTGATAAGGAACACGATGTTATTTACTGTGCTTTAGCCTTGTACTTTAATCTGTGTTTTAGCAGCAGAACAAATTAACTGCTTTCTCCATCTCCAGGCAGAGCTCTCTGGTCCAGAGCCAGCTGAGCCTCCCAACAAAGGATGCTTTTAGTGCCTGCATCTTCCCGAGCTCCCATCTTTAGTGGATTATTTTATTATTCTGCCTCTGATTGGAGATCAGAAGTGGCTGTGTTTAAAGCTCTGTATTTACACTAAACCAGCCTAAGCCCCTGGAGCTGCTGCAGCCTGGCTCTGCTCCATGGAGGGCACCCTGTGTTATTCCCAATCCCGGGCTCTGCCAGAGTCAGAGGGATCTGGCACACCTGGAGTGAAGTGGCAAATGCTGCTGGGGCAGACAGGGATTATTAATAGTGGGAATTAACAGAAGGGGAAATTAGGAAGATAAAGAAACCTCCCTGACAAGGGGTCATCTTTTGTGGGATGGCAGCAGGACCAGGGCAGGGCCTGTCCCCTGTGCTGGGCACTGGTGTGGTCACCTGGGGTCAGTTTTGTGCCCCTCAGGACAGTGCAGATATTGAGGGGCTGGAGCGTGTCCAGGGAAGGGAACAGAGCTGGGAAGGGGCTGGAGCCCCAGGAGAGGCTGAGGGAGCTGGGAAAGGGGCTCAGCCTGGAGCAAAGGAGGCTCAGGGGGGACCTTGTGGCTCTGCACAAGTCCCTGACAGGAGGGGGCAGCCGGGGGGGTCGGGCTCTGCTCCCAGGGAACAGGGACAGGAGGAGAGGGAACGGCCTCAGGCTGGGCCAGGGGAGGCTCAGGGTGGATATTGCGGAAATTCCTTCATGGAAAGGACTGTCCAGCCCTGGCCCAGCTGCCCAGGGCAGGGATGGAGTCCCCATCCCTGGAGGAGTTTAACAGCCCTGTGGATGTGGCACTTGGGGACATGGGGCAGTGGTGGCCGTGGCAGTGCTGGGGATGGTTGGACTCCATGATCTCCGAGGGTTTTTCCAACCTTAAAGATGTTGGGATTCAGCATCCTCTTCCCCAGACAAAGCTCCATCAGTCTGGTGCTTCCAAGTCTGGAAAATCAGGGAAAGCCTCATCACTGGTGTCCAAATCCTGCATGTGTTGTCCCAGCAATTTGGGGTGAAAGGGGACAACTTCAGGCTGCTGCAGCTTTGGATGAAGTTTTCTGTCCAGCTCCTGCCAGAAGGAATTCCAAGTCCTAGTAATCATCCACTTTCTTCTGGCCAACATTATCACAAAAAATATGATTTCCATGCTGAAAAGCTGCTTATCCAAACTTTGCCCAGCCCTGATTTTATCTCAGTTCTTTGGGAAGGATTTAAAGGAAGATCATGTTATAAATTCACTTGCATTTCCTCCTCCTGCTGCCTTCACAGTAAAAAACTAAAACCTCACATAAAATACCTGTTTTTTCTCAGTCCTCAGTTACAAATCACTGGATTTCATGTGCTTTCCCACTTGTCTTGTTCAAATATAGATTGTGCCATGCATAGAAATGCAGAATTATTTAAAGCTCAATAAAAAAAATAAGGGACCCTAAAGCCCTTAGTTTTTCCAGGTATTTGTGTCTTTGGGCTGAATTCAGGGGGAAACCACTGGCAGCAGAACTCACATTCCCTGTCCAAAAGGATCATTTGGACCTTACTGAAGCTTTCCAGCAGTCAGAGCAAACTGCAAATTCTTATCCTCATTTTAGTTCCCACCCCATGTCTCAAGTGTGACACTTGCCAGACAGAAAATTCCTGAAATAAAACCAGATGCTGCAGGAATGATGTGAAACTGTTTCACTGAGGAGAGAGGACACTTGGAATATTGGAATATTATTTTCCTGACTATGAAATGCGCACCATGTTTAGCAAATGAAGGTTTTTCCCTGTTTAAGAAGAAGGAAGGCACAGGGAGGCAGAGCTCTTGTGGTGCAGGTTCTGTGTGCTGCCCTGAATTGGCTGCAAAATTCGTTGGAAGAAAACCCTGAAACTTTCTCCTTGTGGGAATGTTTTCATTGCTTTCACACAGCTGATGGAAAACTGTGCTGCTGATAAATTACTTGCCTCAAAAGCAAATGTAGGATTTTTGTGGCACCTTCAACTCTTGTTTGAATGCCTTGGGATGATTCCAGTGATTCCACAGCTTGGGATACAGAGAATTCTTGGTGCTCCTTCCCTGCTCCCCGCCACCAGTGGAAAGGGGCTGGATCCAGCTGCCCTTCCCTCCCAAAGAATTCCCAGCAGCTCCAAGTCTCACAAAATTTCCTTTTTCCATGTAACAGCCCCAAAACCTTCATGGATATGGAATACCTGGTGAGGAGTCACCAGTGTGCACTGAAGGTGTCACCCAGCTTCTGTGCTCTTGTTTCCTCTGGAAAAGCCACAGATGCCAAGCTGGGAGAGCCTTTCCCACACTTGTCCTTCAGCTTTGGTGCCTTTGGCTTCTCGATCAGCCACCCTGGACAATTCCCACTGTCCCCAAATTCCACACAAACCCAGGGACCCAGGAAAAGGCTTCCCTGTGGAAACACTCCTGCAGAAATGGCTCCACTGGAATTCCTGTATCCATCCAAGCCTTGGCCTGGCACTGTGCTAATAGCTATGAGCAGAATTAATTAAAATATAATGCACGGCCTGGGAAATGAAACTCAGTTTTACCTCGGCTCTGGGGCCGAGTTATTCCAACATGGACGTGGTAATGAGTGTGGGGACTGGTGGTGAATGTCCTGCAAATGAAAGGGGGAATGAAGTGTTTTCTAATTTTATCTGGAAAAACACATGAAGGATGGCAGGGGGCAGCTGGTGCAGGATTAATCACTTCCCAACCCCTGTGGCTGGGCTTTGGGGACACTTGAATGGCTGCCTGCTTGATCAGGGAAGAGAAAGGGAATTTTGGGCAGCCTGCCCAGCACACACAAAAGGTGTCATTAACTGCCTGCTAGTGCCCGCTTTTTCCAGGTTAGTTTTCCTTAAAGACTTTTATTGAAGCAATTATTTTCTATTTTTCCTCCTGTAAAAGAATCCATGGGAAGAGCTGCAATGTTTGTGCTGTGCAATTGCTGTTCATGATCTTTATGGAGCTTAAACCAGTACAGAAGATTATTGACTTGTGACTCTGAGCTGGCTACGAGAATTTATTCCTTCCCAAGCAGCAGCCAAGGAGAAATCTTCCTGGCTCTTTCTATTCCAATTTTTTCCATCATTTTGTTGTTATGGATCTGAACTCCCGCTGACTCCCAGGCTTGTTTTTGCCAGGAAAACAGGCACATCCTCTTGGACCGCTGAGCTTGGTGGAGAGTGGTGAGCAACAAAGATGTGGCCTAAAGTTGGGGCTCTTGGGCAGGTGGAAAGAGGAGAGGATGCAGCCAGCTCTGTTTTTGTGGCTGGTGTAAATCCTTGAATTTGGCATGGAACAAAAATCTTCCTCCCACGAGCCATCAGCAAGGCCATGGGTGGCTGTGGGCACTGGGGCTCGTGGGGACCCTGCAGGAGGGGTGGAGATGTGGGACCCCCCAGCCTGAGATTCTGTACCCCACTGAGCTCCTGTCTCTCAGTGCTGCCTCTGGGGAGTGGCTGAGGGAGCTGGGAAGGGTCTGGAGCCCCAGGAGCAGCTGAGGGAAAGGGGCTCAGCCTGGAGCAAAGGAGGCTCAGGGGGGACCTTGTGGCTCTGCACAAGTCCCTGACAGGAGGGGGCTCAGGGGGGGTCGGGCTCTGCTCCCAGGGAACAGGGACAGGAGGAGAGGGAACGGCCTCAGGCTGGGCCAGGGGAGGCTCAGGGTGGACATCAGCAGGAATTTCCCCATGGAAAGGGTGGCCAGGCATGGGAAGGAGCTGCCCAGGGAGGTTTGGAGCCCCCATCCCTGGAGATGCCCAAGGAATTCCTGGCTGTGGCACTCAGTGCTCTGGGCTGGGGACAAGGTGGGCACAGGGTGGACTCGATGGTCTGGGAGGGCTTTCCCAACCCAGTGCCCCTGGGATTCTGGGATCATCTCTGAAGTGCAGGAGGGAGCTGGAGTGCTGGAGGTGTGACCAAGGAAGGGCTTTAGATCACCCAGCTCAGGTTCTGGTGATTCAGGTCCCAGTTGTCCAATGTCCCTAAAACCCCATCTGGCTGGGACTGTGTCACTGCAGGCAGGGCTGCAGGGCTGGCCTTGGGTTTGCTGCTTCAGTATTTTGTCATCACAGACTCCTAAAATCGTTTGGGTTGGAAGGGACCTTAAAACCCATCCAATTCCACCCCTGCCTTGGGCAGGGACACCTTCCACTGCCCCAGGGTGCTCCAAACCCTGTCCAGCCTGGCCTTGGGCACTCCAGGGATCCCAGCCATGTTCCTGGTGGGATTGGTGGCTGTGCCTGTGTTTGCTGTTCCCATGACCCACAAATGCAGGGGTGCTGCTCCAGCTCTGGCTGTGCTGCTGCTCCTCTGCTTTCCTGCCCTGGCTTTTGTTCAGAGGAACAAAAAGTACTTTGTTCACCTTCTTCTTCTTCTTCTTCCACTTCTTCTTCTTCTTCTTCTTCTTCTTCTTCTTCTTCTCCTTCTCCTTCTCCTTCTCCTTCTCCTTCTCATTCTTATTCTTATTCTTCTCCTCCTTCTCTCCCTCCTGCACAGCAGGGCAGAGCAGGGCTGAGCCCACAGGGCTCACATTCTGTTCCTTAGAAAGTGTAAAGAAAAACAGGGTCAGGGCTTTGGCCTCACATTGCCCTCATCTCCCTCAAGCCAAGGTGTCCTAAGGGTTTGTCCTGTTGGATGAATTCACATCTGAATCCAATATCCTTTATCAGCTCTGTTTCCAGGATGACAGGGAGGGAGTGTGTTGGACTATATTTTATTTTCTCATTTTTGCTTACTGTGGATCTTCTACAAGCTCTCAGGACTTGCCCAGTCTTTTTGAATACTTTTGTATTCAGTGTTGCCTTCTAAGGGTGCCCCCAATATCTCGTGATCTCCTCCTTGCCCAAGATAAATCCTGGAATAGTTGTTCAAAAAGGAAAGCTGTTGGCTGGGGGATACCACAGCTGTTCCATCACACCCCTGTGACTGAATTTCAGCCCCTGGTGCAGCTCTTTCAAGGAAAACTTGCCCTGCAAAGTTGCCAAAAGACAAGGCTGAGCTAGTCCTTGTCTGAGTTAGTCCTTGTTAGTCCTTGGTATGTTGAGGGCATGGAATGGAGCGTGGCAGGAGACAGGAGGCTGTGCAAATCCATACACCCTGTGCCATAAATATGGGATGTCTGAGATGTGGGGCCTGCTGGGGACTTGGCAGTGACCCTGCCCCAGTGCTGAGGCAGAGCTGCTGCCCAAGCTGGGATTTTCTGGGAACAGCCATTCCAAGATCTCCATTTCCAGGCAGTTCCATAAATTTGAATGAAATTCCACATGGCAGTGGATTTTACGTGTTTAAAGTATGAGCTTGGAACCCTCTGGAGGCTTCAGAGTGTAATTCCAGACTGAACTGTGTTTGTTGTGTGCAGCAGGTGAGGAGAGGATTGTGCCCCTGTGCTCAGGTGAGACCCCACCTGCAGAGCTGCCCCAGCCCTGGGCCCAGCACAGGCAGCACCTGGAGCTGCTGGAGGAGTCCAGAGGAGGCTCCAGGATGAGCAGAGGGATGGAGCAGCTCTGCTGGGAGGAAAGGCTGGAGGAGCTGGGATTGTTCAGCTGGAGAAGGATGTGGGAGTGTCCAAGGCCAGGCTGGACACTGGGGCTGGGAGCAGCTTGGGACAGTGGGAGGTGTCCCTGCCCATGGCAGGGGTGGCACTGGATGGGCTTTAAGGTCCCTTTCAGCCCAAACCACTCCAGGATTCCATGAATTCAAAGGATTTAAAGTGGGAATTTGTCAGCGGCAGCAGAAGCTGTGGATTCTTGGCACACAACCCAGGGAAGGAGTTCACTTCCAGGCTCTCCAGAGCACTCAGTATCAGGAAGACTGAGAAGAGGAAGCAGGGGCTCACCAGACTTTAACACACCAAATAAAATCAGTTTTGGGATCTGGGTGAAATGTTTAACTCAACATCTCACCATACAAATACAATTTAATAAAAATTTCACATTATAAATGTTATTATAATCAACATTTCACATTGTGAAAAAGTCACTGCACATCTAAAAAGACATTTTGATGAGCAGCCTTGGCTCTGGTGATGTCTCATAAGTGAAGCAGCAAGATCAATAAATAAGTCCTGTCTCTGCTTTACCTTCTCTTGTAATATCACAGTTGATGAGTTTTAAGTGCTGAAACAGGAGAGGACAGGGCAGGGTTTGTCCCAGCAGTGGCACTGGGGGAGCACACTCCTGCCACTGCCATCAGGAATGTGTTTCTCAAGTCTGTACTGAAGTCAGAATGACTGGAGGAGAGGACAACATGACAAGCAGGACAGACAAGAGAATTTCCATGGCTGAAGAGTGGGGGGTTTAAAAAGGAGGGAACAAATTCCAGACGTCGCTGTCACAACGGAGGGGGTTTGTCCTCAGGGTTGTTGAGATAATCCCATTTTTCCTCAGGGCCTCTGTGACCTCCCATCACTCTGCTTCCCCCAGCCTTTCTGTTCCTCTCTCCTGTCACTTTGAAGCTTCCCCTGGTTTGAAAAGCAGCTCCAGCATTTCCTGCCCTTGGTTCCCTCCCAGTGGCTCCGACACAGGGGGAGATTGACAGTGGCCTTTATCTGAAAGCAGAGGATGAATTTTAGTCAATAGAGAATGAGGGCTGCTCTCAGATTTCATTTTGTTTTCTCAGCCTGGTTAATTGTGGGCAGGAATTGCTGTGCCTGTCTGGGCACAGTGCTGGAGGAGCTGCCTTTCAGTGCCTTAATTGAATTCCTGCGTGCAGGGAGCCCTTGGGATGCTGGGGATGCAGGGCCTGATGGTATCACACAGGAGGGGCTGAGCAGCCCTGCACCAGCAGGGTCACACATCAGTGCTTATTTATTGAGTATAAATATTATTGTAGATATTATTGTATACATTAACTTCCTTGTAAATGTCAGGGCTGCTTTGTTTTTGGGAGAGAGAAGTCGTGGCAGTATTAATGATTGATTTAAATGCCATGAATTTCTTTGAGGGTGAAAGTTCCATGGACCAAGCCTTACACCAGCTGAAAATGCTGAAATTTGGGAGCCTGAAGCCAGAAGTGCTGAAGCAGCATAACTTATTGTTTCCCTGGTTCCCTCCTGTTCACAGCTGTGATAAATTCAGAGGATGAATTGAACCCCAGCCTTTTCTCCTGCCTGATGAGATTCAGGTTTAACATCCCAGCCAGGTCCAGGCTTGCATTCATTCCAGGGATTTCATGAATTTCACCATCTTTGCTGCAAAGCAGGGCTCAAAGCTGCAAAATGACTTTTCTGCAAAGTGAATGTTGTCAGTTTGAGCTTCCTGATTGAGAAAAAAGATCCATTTCCACATCCCTTCTGAGCCTTTTGTAGGGAGTTTGCCCATCTGGCCGTGGTTCTGTGCAGTCTCCTGGGTGTGAGCAGGCACAGAGTCTTCAGCAGCACAGATTGGGGCTATAAATAAGCAAAGAGCAAGATTTTTTCTTTTTCCCCCCCTCAATACCTCCCATCCTTACTTATTCTCTGCAGCAAATGTAATATTTCACCTATTTCCAGGGCACTGGAGAGGTCAGTCCTTTACACAAACCAGCACTGGAGTTGTGGCCTGGCTGTTCCAGGTTCCTTCTGGAATTTCGAACAACTATTATAGACTTTAATTCCCCATCTTTAAAATGGGAATAAGGAGTCTTTTTCTGTGCCTTTTTATGCAGCAGAGGATATATTTGGCCACAATGTTCTGCAAATCCAGCTCCCAGTGAATTGCCACTAATTCCAAGAATAAAAATCACGTGTTACCCTGAACTAATGATCTTGGAATCTCAGAATATCCTGATTTGGTGAGTTTGAGAGATAAAGGAACAGCTCATGAGGGCCTTGGGTGTATTTTCATGGGTCTGAGCTTTGAGGTTTGTTGAAAACAAGGGTTTTTTGAAGGACTCGGTAGCCAGTGCTGCACCAAAAGCCATCACAGCCCATCACAGCCCTGGCTATGCAGTGTGGGAGCAGCTCCTGGGGATATTTTGGCCTGTTTGCCCTCTACTTTTAAATACTTGTGCTGTTATCAAACTGATATTAAAGGAAATCACAGAATCCTTAAGGTTGGAGAAGACCTCCATTGTTTCAGTGTAACCTGAACCACATCACAAAGTGCCACGCTTTTGAACAAGAGAAGTTTTAAATAAGACAAAATAGGCTTGAGCTGCTGTTCAAGCAGCTGGGAAGCCTTTGCAGGGCAAGAAAGAAGGTAAAATATCAACCCCCTGAAGATCCAAGCCTGGAGATTTTCTGGCTGCTGTGACTTTGCAGGGTGCTGGCGTGGCTGGGAGCCTGAGCTGAGCCAGGCACAGCACGGTGCTGCTTCATGGGCTGCCCAGTAATTCTGCACTAACTCAGCCCGGGCTAATTGAGCAGCTCAGTTTGTAAAAGAGGCATCTGGGAATTGGCTACAGGGCGTTTGTTTGGAGAGCACAGTGCTGTGTTTGGGTTGGGGCAGCCAGCCGTGATCCCATCAGGATCCTGTTGTGATCCCATTGTGATCCCAGTATGATCCCATTGTGATCCCATCATGATCCCATTGTGATCCCATTGTGATCCCAGTATGATCCCATTGTGATCCCATCATGATCCCATTGTGATCCCATTGTGATCCCGTCAGGATCCTGTTGTGATCCCATTGTGATCTCATTGTGATCCCATCAGGATCCTGTTGTGATCCCATCATGATCCCATCAGGATCCCATTGTGATCCCATCATGATCCCATTGTGATCCCATCATGATCTAATCATGATCCCATTGTGATTCCATCATGATCCCATTGTGATCCCATTGTGATTCCATTGTAATTCCATCACGATCCCATGTGATCCCACCATGACCCCCTTGTGATCCCGCTGTGCCCTCGGAGCCAGAGCAGATCCAGGAGCCAGCGGGGTGGGCATGGGGTACCCAGCACCACCTTCCTGAGAGAATATCACATTTAACTGAAGCCTTGGAGAGGGAGAGGAAATGCTTCTCTCCAAGGTGACACGGTGCCTCCTGCCTGGACCTGCACCCAAATTCCTGGCGTCCATCATCCACCTTCCCATCTCTGCTGGAAGGTGTCCCTGCCCATGGCTGGACAGGATGAGCTGTAAGGTCCCTTCCATCCCAAAGCACTCAGAGATCCTGTGATCCCAGGAATCTGATGCCAGCCTGGGGAATGTGGCTGTTCCTGGTGGGAACAGCTCCTCTCTTAAACAGCTTTCCTGATCCTGAAACTTTGTCACTAAGCTGGGCTCAGGTTGCCTGGCTTCAGGTGGATCTTGAGGGGGCCAAGATGTCATAATTCCCTATTTTTTTTAATATAAAAAAACTCTTAAAGAGATGGAATTGGTCAGAAGTGATCTCAGTCTGGCTCAGTCCTCATCTCAAAGGCAGAAGAAGCTCCTGGAGGATGTGAAATTGCCAGCAGCTCACAAGAGCTGGGCTGGTTTCTCAAACCCTTCTGCTTGCTTTGGTCTGTTCCTCTGGGGGTGTTTGGGGTGCCGTGGGGGGCACAGAGAGCCCCGTGTGGGAGCAGCCAGGAGGAGGGGAAAGCTGGGGCAGAAAGGTGGGATCAGAGCAGAGGCTGACACTGGGACAGGGAAACACAGCAGCCAAACAGGAGAGGCTCGTGGTGACCACTAAATCGAATTAAATCAGACTTTTTTTGGCTCAGAGCAAAGATTTTAAGGCTGTCCTGAGACCTGCTGGGCACCCAGAGCCCTGCTGGAGCATTTCCTGCCCTCCTGGCTGTCTCTGTGGCAGCTGCAGGGCCCTGTCTGCTGTGTTGTGTCTCACACAGTCCCCTGGGCATCCCCTGCAAATCACAGCTTGTTTACTTACCTTTCACAGGAACTTAGGATGAAGTGTGCCCACAAAAGGAATTAAAAACTTAGCAAGCAGGAAGGTAAAATTGTCCTTTCCAGGGAAGGCACCTGGGATGACTGGCAGTCCTCAGTGTGAGCCTGCGCTGCATCGGGAAAATATTTTGACAGTTCAAGCTGAAAGCAGACTTTGGGTTTTTGTGGGGTTTTTTTTTGAAAGAACATGGTGTGGAACACAGCTTTGATGCCTTAATGGAATCTAGAGAGCACAATAATATGTTTCAGGTTTGGATAAAAGAGAGGGAAAATTGCTTCCAGCACTTTTGTGCTCAAGAAAAACAAAGCCCAAATCATCTCTCTGTGATGTCTCATCTGTAGTAGTTTAGCAGTGTGATGTCTAAGTGCAGCTTTGGTGGAGCTTGCTGGGACTTCTCAGCTCAGGGAGGAGATCCAAACGGACTGGGACATGCTCTGAGGTACTTTATATTGACCTTCCTTTGAAATAAAGAACACAAACTGAAGTGAGGTGCAGGTGGATGGGTTGATTTTCCAGGATCATCTGCCCGTGGCTCACTGGGACATGCAGGAAGTCCAGGAGAGGTGGCAGGAGTCTGTGAGGGTGAAGAAGGAGCTCCTGACACATTAAAAAAAATTCCAAAGGTGAAAGCAGAGTCAGATCACTCAGGGAGAATCCAGGCAGTACCCAGGTGTGTGAGGGTGGGACTGGGCAAGCCAAAGCTCACCTGGAGCTGAATCTGGTGGGAGACCTGGGGGGCAACACCAGAACCTGCAGTGGGTCAGTCTGGGCTGGGGGAAGAGCAGGGGAAGTGTGGGGCTGCTGCTGGGTGGGGCTGGGCAGCTGGTCCCCAATGCCCCCTTTGTCTTGGCTGCTCCTGGAGAGCCCCAGTTTCCAGCAGGGCTGGACACGGCCAGACGAGCTGAGGTGGAGCTGAGATTTCCCCTTGCTGTAGCTGCTAATTCCAGATTCCCACAGGACTCCCAGGAAGAGGCCCCAGGAACTCAGGCTGTGCATGGCACCCTCGTAACCCCAACTCCAGGAGTTCCTCTGCTCTCTCTCATCTCTCCTCCTGTGCTGTTTCTCACCAGCACCTCTGTAGATTTTTGTCTATTTTTTTTCAGCCTGCCAAGCATTTCCCCCATCTCTTTATCTGCTTTTTACCTGTACATCCTTATCCTTCTTGTGGAGACAGCCTCATCTCCTGTGCTGCAGACAAGGAGCTGCAGTTCTGGGGGGGTTTCAGTTATCTGCAGATTAGGTGGGGATGGAAGCAGCCAGCTCCAGTTTATCTGCTGCTGCTCCTTGTTAATTGTCACTGCAGAGAAAAGGGGTTTTATGTTTCCGGGGATGGAGAGCTGATAACTTTTTTTAATTTTACAATCTCACTCATTCCAGTCTCATGACTCACATTGGAAAGGAAAAAAAAATCGTCTAAAAGATCATGAGATAGGAGCTGAAGAGCTGCTTTCTTTGGGCCAGGCTTCTTTCCCTCATTCCCAGGACAGGCTGAAGCCAAAGACACAAATTGTCCTGGCAGCCTGAGCACGGGGTGGGGGACACACACCCCTCGAGTTGGCTCCTTGCTGGCTTTTTCTGTCTGGTGTGGATGTGTCAGCAGCATCCCAGAATCCCAGAATGGTTTGGGCTGGAAGGGGCCTTAAAAACCACCTTGTTTGGGCAGGGACACCTCCCACTGTCCCAGGTGCTCCAAACCCCATCCAGCCTGGCCTTGGGCACTGCCAGGGGTCCAGGGGCAGCCACAGCTTCTCTGGGCACCCTGTGCCAGGGCCTGCCCACCCTCCCAGGGAACAATTCCTGCCCAGTATCTGATCCACTGCTCTCCTCTGTCAGTTCAGTCGTTGCACTGGGGAGTTTGGGATGTGTTGTGCTCATGCAGACCTTTTCTGCACCTTTTTTGCTCCCCTTTTCCCTCAGTTTTGGAAGCAGACATGCTGCACCCAAATATTTTCTCCTCCTTTCTGGCTGCTGGTAAAAGTTCTTGTTGGAAGGAGTTAAGGAATTTCTTCCTCCTCTTGTAGCCATTTGCACGTAGTTATTTTTATGGAGGAGGAATAATGATTTGCAGATGGCAGAGCAGAGCCCTGTAAGAATGTGCCTTTCCTTGGAATGTGTCTTTTTACTGTGGGTTGAAGCCAACAGATTAAAGAGTCAGAGTGAAATCACATGAAGCTGATCAGAGACTGCCAGATTTGATCTGCCCAGCTCTGGATTTTTGATTCCTCCTTCCCTTTGGTGGCTCTTGTCATGGAGAGTCTCAGGAAGTGCCCCATGGTCCCTGGACCTGCCCTGCTCAGTGGTGCTGCCTGAGGGAATCCCCCAGTCATGTGAATCATGGACTCACTCACAGCTCAGCCTCTGAGATTTGGGGCTCATTATTCTCTTTTTCAATCCTCTCAGCATCCCAGTTCTCTCCAGTCTCTGCACTCCTCGAGTGAGTCACTGCTTGAGTTTCCAAAGATGTTTCCTTCCTATGTTTGCCTGCAGGTTTCCTGCTGTTTGATACATTTCATTTGATTTGATGGTGCAGATGAGCTCAGAAACCTGTAATTGTATGGCCAGCAGTGGCTGTGGGACTGTGACAGTGGGACTGTGACAGTGGGGTTGTGTGTCACTGTGACAGTGGGACTGTGACAGTGGGGCTGATAGTGGGACTGACAGTGGGNGGTGTGACTGTGATAGTGGGACTGACAGTGTCACTGTGACAGTGGGACTGACAGTGGGACTGACGGTGTGACTGTGATAGTGGGACTGACAGTGGGACTGACGGTGTGACTGTGATAGTGGGACTGACAGTGGGACTGACGGTGTGACTGTGATAGTGGGACTGACAGTGGGACTGACGGTGTGACTGTGATAGTGGGACTGACAGTGGGACTGACGGTGTGACTGTGATAGTGGGACTGACAGTGGGACTGACGGTGTGACTGTGATAGTGGGACTGACAGTGGGACTGACGGTGTGACTGTGATAGTGGGACTGACAGTGGGACTGACGGTGTGACTGTGATAGTGGGACTGACAGTGGGACTGACGGTGTGACTGTGATAGTGGGACTGACAGTGGGACTGACGGTGTGACTGTGATAGTGGGACTGACAGTGGGACTGACGGTGTGACTGTGATAGTGGGACTGACAGTGGGACTGACAGTGGGACTGACAGTGGGACTGACACAGAGGCTGTGACTGTCACTGTCCCTGTCACTGTGCAGTTCGGGGTGTCCCTGCAGGTGCCACCAGGGGTGGCACAGCCCTGGGCCTGCACTCACACCTCGGTTCCCTGGGTTTGTGGCAGGCAGAGTCTCTGCCGTGGCATCTGTTGAAACAGAGCTGTGTAGAAATTAGCTGTTTAGTCTTAATTAACCTAATTAGTGCAGGAGGGAGCTGGGTGCTCCCCTGGGTGAGCTCCAGCTGTGCCCACCCCTCCCTCCACAGCAGGGAGACCTTCAGGGCCCTTCCCTGTGCACAGCCCAGGCAAACCAGACAAGCCTGGCTTAAAACCTGTTCCAACAAATCCCTGCTTTGGGGGGATTTGGCTCTGCTGCACCCCAGGATGGTCCTGCACAGGCCAGCCCTCACATCCTCACTCACTCCTCTGCATGTGTCATGCCAGCAAAGACAAAAGCTTTTGATTTTTATATTTTTTTAAAGATTAATCTGTTTATTCTGCTTAATAAGGACTTAATGACAGCTTGAGCTTCTCGCTGGTGACTGAATATTTTAGTCCTTATTCAATGTCTGGTGAGGTTTGGAGGAATTTTGTATTGATTTTGATAGGCATTGCCTTAGGCCTGAAAAATGCTGCTTCCAGCAGGCACTCCCAGGAGCATCCCCAGAGACCCAGGAGTGAGGGGGTGCCAAACCTGAGCTCCTCCTAAACAATCCCACGTGTGGATGAGCTCTGCAACATCCATCTCACTGCTCTGGAAATCCCTCTGTGCCTGGCCCCACAGCTGGGCTGTCTGGGCAGAGGTGGCAGGGATCCAAGTGGAGGGACAGGTTTGGTAGAGCTTGCTGGGGCTTCTCAGCTCAGGGAGGAGATCCAAAAGGACTGGGACATGCTGAGTTACTTTATATTGATAATATTTATTGATATTACTTTATATATATATTTATATTTATATTTATACTCATTTATATTTATACTCATATTTATACTTATACTTACATTTACATTTACATTTACATTTACATTTACATTTACATTTACATTTACATTTATATTTATATTGAGGTTTGGGTCAGGAGGACCTTAAAACTCATCTTATTCCCACTCCCTGTCATGGCAGGGACCCCTCCCACTGTCCCAGGCTGCTCCAAGCCCCAGTGTCCAGCCTGGCCTTGGGCACTGCCAGGGATCCAGGGGCAGCCACAGCTTCTCTGGGAATTCCATCCCAGCCCCTCCCCACCCTCCCAGGAACAATCCCTTCCCAATATCCCACCCAATCCTGCCCTCTGGCTGTTAAAGTTTTTCTCCAAAGCAGGAAGGGAAAATGAGAAAAAGAATGGTTTTCAGCTTTCTTTTCCTTTTTTTGGAGTGTGAAAACTCTGAGGTTTGGTTTGCATTTAGAAAATGCAGAAAAGGGAAACACTACCAGTATGAAAATGAAATACAACAATGGAGTTTGGGCAAAGCAAAGCACTTCTGAGAGAAACAGCAACCACAGTTTCATTGTCCTGAGTAATTGTTGCTGCCTTTTGGAGGGAGTGGAACACCCCTTAATTGTGGATTGCAGATGATGTGGGCTGTGACCCCTGACAATGCAGAAATTACTGCCTGCCTTTGCATCCCACAGCTGCTATTAGTTCATTTTAAGGGATTTTACAGGGCTGGGACTGGGCCCAAGTCCCTCTGCCACCGTCCCACGATGCCATTGGCAGCACCAAGGACTGCTGTGCTTTGTGCAGCACGCCTGGGACCCAGCAAAGCCTGGCTTTAAGGCAGGTGGAGTGCAGTCCTGGCTCTGTCCTGTGTGTGTGGGGCTGAGGGGAGGTGAAATCAGCTGCTGTGAGGCTGATTGCCACCGGGGAGGGTTCATTGTTGTGCTGTGGTGAGCAGCCCCCCCCAGCTAAAGCCGTGTGTGTCCTCCCAGTGCTCCCAGTAAAGCACTGCAGTGGGCACACTGGACGAGCTCCAGGAGAGCAGTGCCTGGGCTTTTGTTCTGCTCTGGTGCTTTGTCTGGGACTGGTGAGGATGAAAAGGAATTTCCAGGTTGTGTTTTCATGGAGATGGAGTTGCTGGTGCCTGATGGGTAAGCCCTGATGGGGCTGAGCCTTCTCCATGGGATTTCTGCTGGAGCCAGGCTGGGCTTGGGCTCCTGCTCAGCACAAAGCTCAGGACCAGGCTTGGGTTTAGGCAGCAGATCACCCCCAAACACCCTCATGGAATCCTGGAATGCTTTGGGTTTGAAGGGACCTTAAACCCATCCAGTGCCACCCCTGCCATGGCAGGGGCACCTCCCACTGTCCCAGGCTGCTCCAAGCCCCAATGTCCAGCCTGGCCTTGGGCACTGCCAGGGATCCAGGGGCAGCCACAGCTTCTCTGGGCACCCTGTGCCAGGGCCTCCCCACCCTGCCAGGGAACAATTCCTGCCCAATATCACAACCATCCCTGACCTCTGGCAGTTCAAAGCACAAGGAGAAGTTTTTCCTGCTGGTTTTTTCTGGAGCACGGGGAGTGTGGGTCCCTGGGAGCTGAGTCACAGCTCTGTGCTGGAGACATCTGTCTCAGCAGTAATTAGAGGAGATGAAACCCATCAGTGACAAGCTCTGTCCCAGCAGTTGGAGCTCAGATTCTCATTTCATGCTGCAGAAGGATGAGTAATTCTAAATAGCTCTGAAGACACTTAAAAGCACCCAAAGCATGACAGACAGCACAGAGCGAATGAGAACAAGGTGAGTTATTAAATGCCTGCTGAGCACACACAAAGCCCCATTATCACTGAACACTGATACAGGAGCTGTGTGTGTTGTACCTGTGCTCTGCTCCCCGGGCTGGGGCAGCTTTGGGGACACCACACCCGAGCCTTTCTTTTCCAGCAGCTCCATGGGCTCTGAGCTGGGCTGGAAACAGAAATCCAGCTGCTCTGTCCTGGTGCTTTCAGCGAGAAACTCCTCATGTAAAAATGCAGGGGAACCTTTGGGTGGTGGAAGGAGTCTGTGCCCTCAGACAGAAGGCTTGGAACAGCCCAGAACTGCAGGGCAAGGCCAGCCTGTCCCTGTGGGAGCTGTCCCTGGCAGAGATGAAGATGTGAGCTCCAGGCAGGGTTTATCCTGCTCCAGCAGGATGTGGATAACTGTGCTTTGGCAGAGCTCCTGTGCAGGGGAGGTCAGAGAGCAGCTTCCAGTTAAACCAGTGAAGAGCTGAGAGGTTTTCCAGCTCCGGGGCCTGGGAAGAGCAGCTCCTTTTGCACCTGAATGCAGCTTTTTAATTAAACAAAAAGTTTTGCCAGCGTTTTGTGCTGCGAGTGCCAGCCCTGGTGGGGGCTGCTGGTGGCACTGGCACTGCTGGGTTCAGGGGCTGGGATTGTGCCCAGGCCTTTGCAGGGGATGGAAGTGTTTCCATTTTCCTTTAGGGACTTGGCTCACACTTGACAAGTGCAATTTGAAGTGGAGCCAGAACGTGGCCCAGGTCTCATTTTTAAAGGGAATTTGGTTGAAGGCTTTTCATTGCTTTAGATCCTGCAGTGACTTTAAGGCTGCCTGGTGACTCACAGGGAAAATAAAATCAAATAAATAAAATCAAATAACCTTAACATGCTGGCTTGGCTTGCAAGATGTGAGTAGTGTTAGAGAAGTTCTTTTCCTGTGGGATTTTGCAGGAGCAGAGGGATGCACCAAAGCCACCCCTGAGGCTGCAGCAATGAACACTTTCTCCAGCAGAAAAATTTAGGGATATATCTGGAAGCAATCAAAGTGGGATCTTCTGATTTTCTGCTTTGTTTCCCTCTCTTCTGGTTTTGTGTTTTCACAGGAAATTTCTATATTTGTCCTTTAAGGCTCGTGCCAAGCCCAGGGATGCTGATGAATTAGGGACTAATAACAATTAGTGTTGAAATCTAAACAAATGAGCAAGGAATGAGTCATAATTTTGGTGTGACCTGAGGACACAGCACTGCTCATTGTCCCTTTTCTTCTGCCTTGTTCAATTCCTACGTTCTGCTTTCCAAAACTCATCATTTCTATTTGGGTTTGTAAATGAGTTTCAGAAAAAAACCTGAAAAGTTTCCAAAGCTGAAGTTCAGAAATGTAGAGTTGATGAGGATGTTCGGTTGCACTAAATGTGAAATTTTGCTTCATTTAATTTTTACTATCAATTATTGAGAGTTTTGAACTTCATGCAAACCCAGAAATGCAGACACCCTCCATTCTGATGAGCTCTAAATGAGGCTCCATCCATTCTATTGAAATGCTCCATTTCATCTTTGGCAGGATTTCACTGGAATCACCACATTCCAGATTTTTAAAGATAAAGTTTTTAGATGCTTTTGACTCATCTCTGTTTTTTAGACATGGGCAGACTGAATTCACAGCAAATCCCTGTCAGGGAAAGGTGTGAGACCAGAGCAGGGATGTTCATATCCTTTGTTTTCAGGCTGCAGTGGAGCCTCACAGATCAAACCATAGGATCATGGAATATCCTGAGTGGGATTGGATCCACAGGGAGGATTGATCCAACCCCAGCCCTGCACAGACACCCCAAAATCCCACCCTGGGCATCCCTGGCAGTTCCTGGAGCTCTGGCAGCCTCGGGGCTGTGCCCATTCCCTGGGGAGCCTGGGCAGTGCCCAGCACCCTCTGGGGGAAGAACCTTTCCCAAAATCCAGCCTGACCCTGCCCTGGCCCAGCCCCAGCCCCTCCCTGGGCTCTGAGCACACGTGGCTGTAGCTCTGTGCTCAGGACGTGTCCTGTGCCCCTGCTCTGGGTTTGGGAGCCTCTGTCGTGTTTGAAAGGAATCAAACAGAAGGAGCTGCCTCAGCAGGGAAGTTATTAGTGCTGGGTGCCCTCGAATGGCAAGGCTCAGATTTGGAGGAAAAAGCTGAAATGAGACATTTTCCATTTTATGATTTCGTCTGTGGAGAAAGTCTTTTTAATCTCAATTTAATGAAAGTCGGCTCAAGACGTGTGAGTGACTGGGAGTGCTTGGGAGAGACAGGAGCAAAGCTTGAGGGGGGCTCAGAGCAAGATGAAATTCTCTTTAGCTGAGGCACAATTTGGAAGGGGATGGGTGACCACTGTCCTCCTGTGTGGAAGGGCCTGGTGCTTCGTTTTTCATTTCATTATTCACTGGGGAGTTCCAAGCCATTTCTATTGGAATGATTTCCATATGCAAGATGGCAAAGGTGGCAGAATGAATCAAACTGGTGACAGGGACATCAGAACCGTTGTCAGCCCCTCAGAGCAAAACAGCAGGGCACAGTGTGGCCCTGCGTGCTGGTGTGGGGCTGTCCCCCAGCCCCCTGCCCTTGTCCTTTCTCCTGTGCCTTCTCCCAGAGCCTTTCTCCTGGTGCAGAGGTGAAGCAGGCTGGGCTGTGCAGGGCACCCACCCATCCCACCAGGGCACGAGGCTCCTCTGGGCCTCGATCTGCTCCTTCCTTGGTGCCTCACCAAAGCCCATCAGAGAGCCCCACCCAGCCTTGTCCTTCCCCACGGGGTACCAGGTGACTCCCAAAATATTGGTGCTGACAGGAGTGTCCCCTCCATGGGCCTCACGTGGAGAAATCTCTGAAAAGCTCTGCACCAGGAACTTGGCCAGGTGGGTGGGACATCACCAAGAGCTTTACACTCGCTGCTTTCTGGGACATCCCATCTGCTGGCAAAGCCACTCTGTCCCCATGGGCTGGGACAGGCACTCCAGGCTGTTGTCCCTGGGAAGGCTGTCCCATGTCCCCTCGCTGGGGCTGCCAGGAGCCCCGGAGGAGCAGCAGTGCCCTGCTGGGATTGTGCCCTGCTCCAGAACCCTGCACTTGTTGCCTCTGGGCGTTGGTGTCACCAGGGTCCTGCAGATGGGCTGGGGACTCCTTCTGTGAACGGCTCCAGTGGGGAGGCACGGCCTGCCAAGACAGCCCAGGAGCTCCTGGGGGCTGTGCCAGGGGTGGGGAGCCGGGAATGGGGTGCCAGGGGTTCTGTGCCAGGGGTGCTGTGCCAGGGGTGGGATACCAGGGATGGAATGCCAGGGATGGGGTACCTGGGGTGCTGTAGGAGGGATGGGATGCCAGGGATGCTGTGCCAGGAATGGGGTACCAGAGATGCTGTGCCAGGGGTGCTGTATCAGGGATGGGGTACCAGGGGTGCTGTGCCAGAGATGCTGTGCCAGGGGTGCTGTGCCAGGGGTGCTGTACCAGGGGTGCTGTGCCAGGGGTGCTGTGCCAGAGATGCTGTGCCAGGGATGCTGTGCCAGGGATGGGGTACCAGGGGTGCTGTGCCAGGGATGGGGTACCAGGCTGTGCCTGGGTTGCTGTAGCAGGGGTGCTGTGCAGGGATGCTGTGCCAGGCTGTGCCCGGGTTGCTGTACCAGGGATGCTGTGCCAGGGATGCCGTGCCAGGCCTGCTGTGCCAGGGGTGCTGTACAGCTCCACCCACACCCCGTGGGCTCCTGCTTGTCCATTTTTCCCCGTTTGCCCTTCCTCTGGAATCTCTCCCTCTCCCTCCTCCTCCCAGGGCAGCTCACTGCCCACACCTCAGCTGCTCTCCAGGAGCTGCTGGGGCACAGGGAGCTGCTGATGTGGGAGAATCCCAGAATCCCAGCCTGGTTTGGGTTGGGAAGGACCCTAAAAACCACCCTGCCATGGGCAGGGACACCTTCCACTATCCCAGGCTGCTCCTAGCTTCATCCAACCTGCCCTGAATTACCTGGCTGAGGAATCCATGACAAGAAATCCATGCTTTTCCCTGGATTCTCTGCTCTCTGGCTCTAATTGAGGAATGGGAGAGCAATTCTCCAGCTCTCAGCAGCCTGACTTCCTTCCCTGCCTGCTCCTCAGCCCTGGAGCTGCAGGAAGGAGAAGGGCTGGAGGAAATGGATTTCCCCAGGACACGGAGTCCATGGCTGTGAAAATGATCTTCCTGGAAATGTCTGATTCGACAATAATCATTTTCCTCTTCCTGGTGGGTTTTGAGGCTCTTTTGCAGGGAATGGCAGTGGATTCCTCCTGTCAGAATCAAAGCTCTGAGAGTGGGAGCTCCTGGGATGTACACAGAGAAATAAATGGAAACAGTCACTGTTTTTATCAACAGGCTCCCTTGGGAAAAAGAATTCCACAGGAGCTCTTTGATGGCCCTGTAGCAGCAATTTGGGTAAAATCTGACTGCTCTGTGGGGCTGGATCACTTCCACTGCTCTTGTTCCTAATTGGGAGATCAAGGACAAGAGGAGGCAGGGAAAAGATAAGGACGGGGCTGCTGTTATTAAAATGTAATCTTGAAATTACCCAGTGCTGGGTGAGATTTAGTGCTGCTAACCAGGCTGGCAGGGCCTTTCCAGGGAGTCAGGGCATTGTTATTCTGCAGATGGATAGTTATTTATTATTTATTTATTGTTTTATTTTTATTTGTTTATTATTTACTGAGGATACATTAATTAGCGATTTTTTTAAAAGGATTGTGTTACGGAAATAAAAATAAATGGATATTGGGTGACCCTAAATAATGACTTCAAAGTTGTGGACTTAGAACTGAAATTCTTAACATTTATATGATATTTAGGGAGACTTTCATACAGAACAGAATGAGGGAAAGCCCAGCAGTATCCAAGGAGTAAAAAGAATCCTGTCAGATAAACGCAGGAAAGTTTTCCTGTCAGGTTTTCCCACAATCTCTATTCTGCACGTTTCACACCAAATAAAAAATATCAGGTCCTAAACTTTGTAAATAAATCAATGAGCCGAGGCCATGACCCCTGCAGAGGTGCTTGGGTTTGCTTTGAGCCAAAGCCTGGGGATGCAGCTGGTGCAGAAATGAGTGTTTGCTCCAATATCCAGCACAGCTTAACTCACCCCAGGGGGCTGACTGCTCAGGAAAGCAGGGCTCTTATTGCCTGTCAGGGTTCCTTAAGGGTTATCCCTGCACACCTGGCACTGTGCCTGTGCTGCTCAGCTCCCCTGATTCAGCTCCTCTGCCAGAACTTTACTGGAAGGCTTTGATCAGGAAAAGTGGAGGCTGAGCTTTGAAAGCCTCCAGCTCATCACCAGCCTTTGTTCTTCCAGACGCCGGGCACAGCTCAGGTCCTTGTGTGCTGTTTGCTGTGGGACCAGAAGGAATTTGTGTCCTGATCCATCTCAGCATCCCCCAGGGCGTGACCCCACCTCCTCCAGGGGAACCTGCAAAACTCCCCAGGCCAGGTGTGCACTCTGGTTCCTGTGGGCACCGACTGCCCAGGACTCATTTCCAGTGTCTGGGGAGAGGGTGATTCAAGGGAGTCCTTAAATGGTGCACAGTAATCTGACCTGGAGAAGTTTCTGAAGGGATCTGCTCAGCAGGGATAATTCACAGGACATGGAGACAGAGATCAGAACATCTGCAAAACACTGCAGCAGACAGTGAAGTTTAAAATGTCCCTAAAAGAAAATTCCCTGCTATTCCAGTGCCCTGAGCAGGCCCCACAGGGACCATCCCGTGCTGGGACAGCTCTGCCCTCCTGCCCGTGCCTGTCGGACACCAGGGGCTCTGGAAGGAGGGGACAAAGTCAAATAGCTCAGAAGGAACTTGTCGGGCTGCTCAGGGGCAGAACCAAGACAGGATTTCCCACCTTCCCTCCCCAGACCAGGGGTGACCTCGCTGGTACCTCCACACATCCGTGTCAGGCACCTCTGCACAGGAGTTGCAGGAGAGTTCAGGCTGGAAGGGAGGGCTGGGGTCCCCTCCCAGCTCAGAACTGGCCAAGCTGCACTCAGGGCCAGCTCAGTCAGCCCCTCCTGTCCTGTGTGGGGACACAAGAGCAGGACTGGGGCACAGCTGGAGCTGCCAGAGGTGGCTGTGGCTGTGCAGGTGGGGGTGGCTCTGCTGTCACCTCAGGTCTCCTCAAGGAGCTGGGACTGGAGGTGCTCCTGTCCCCAGCTGCAGTTCCAGGTGTGTTCTGCCTGCCTTGGCTGAGGGGTTTTGCTCAGGGGGGGCCCATGAGGCTGCTCTGCCAGAAAACCTGGGCTGTTGGCTCTAGCTCTGGGATTCTTTAATTATAATAAACAATGCAAACACATAAATAAATTCACTGCAGATCAAGAAGGGCATGAATTGACCGAGATCCATTTGTGTTTTTATGCCACCAACACAAGGTCCATTGAAGTGGGGGCTGTAAGTCCTGCATGTGCTGGAGTGTCCCCCACAGCCCTCCCCAGAGCCCTGCTGGGCTCAGAGTGCTGGCTCTGGGCAGGGCACTGGGAGCTGTGGTGGCACTGGGAGCTGTGCTGGCACTGGGAGCTGTGGTGGCTCTGGGAAGGGCACTGGGAGGCACTGGGAGCTGTGCTGGCTCTGGGAAGGGCAGGGGGGGCTGTGGTGGCACTGGGAAGGGCACTGGGAGCTGTGGTGGCTCTGGGAGCTGTGCTGGCACAGGAAGCTATGGTGGGACTGGGAGGCACTGGGAGCTGTG
>VZTZ01046302.1:8217-19108 GCA_013400955.1 Drymodes brunneopygia
TAAGTAATCAGAAAACTGAAGGGCAGCAATGCTGAGGTCTACCAGGATTGTAGAAGGAGCTGCTGGCAGGGTCATTAGTCAGTTCCCATAACCAAATCTCGCCTTTTTAGGAGTCTTGATGTCAGTGCAAGCCATTATGTCATGTGCAGCGCAAATATCCTGTAGAAGGAAGACTGCAACAGACTGTATATGTCTATACATCTGGCATATATGACTATATTTGTCTATCTTGCGTGCTCTTTGCCTTTTATTCTTTTAATCTACAGAATATGAAGACCTGAGGATGATAGGCCAGAGCTTATGATGCTATTGAAATTGCCAAATATTGAAAGGGAGTAACTCAGAGTAGCATTTGTCCCAGATTCATTGTCTTAAAACCTCATGTAGTTAGAAGAAGTGGAGGCTGCACTTTTATTCACAGTTTTACATGCAAGAGACACCGTGCAGCAAGTAACAAATAGGCAAACAGATCTTAGGTGCATTTGCCCAGATTTTTTTTTTCAGTCCATAATCATTTAGTTTTGAAAAGGCCAAGCCCAAAGTATTATTTGTCATCACATAACATTTACAGCTTCATTAAACATAGCCAATATCTAAGAATTATGAACCTAGTCTTTGCCACTTTGCATATAATACTTGTAGTTTTATTTTAGTACTGCTGAGGATGCTTTTATCTACAATTAAAAACACTTTCTTAGTATGATTTTTAAAAATGGCCTTCCCTCTTTTTTTGCCTGCAAATTCACTTCAGGAAATAATTGTGTTTGCCATTTATGGTACACAGAACATGAACAACCTGATCACATCTACAAATTAAACAATTAAACATCTAAGACCTAGAAAGTGAACCCCTGAAATAATTCTCACAGGTATTCCTGGAAGCAGAATTCCAACCAAAGAATTAAGCCACAGTCTTTCAGTAACAGCAAAAAGCCCAAAGCCACTAAACTAGTTTGCTTGCAAAACAGTTATTGTCAGAGTTTTTGTTAAGTGAAGGATGATACAAATATTTGACTAATACAGAAAAGCAATGACCTAAAATGGTGATTAACAATATCGACGAAAACTGCACTTGTTTAGAATATAGATATCTTAATGAAATTAATGGTATTAATTAAAGGTGATAGATAAATGGCCTCTGAAATAGGATTCTGCAGGGAAATAGAAATTTGATCATGACTAGAAGAATTGCAGGTTGGCCCACACTGCTCCACCTGTTGAAGGGTAGTTTTAAATATAGGCTCTGGAGATTTTTCTCTGAAATCCTCAAAAATGTGTGCTTGAACCAAGAAATGGTATCCATGAGGAGCTGAACTTGATGCCACAGATTCATTTAATGGAAGGCAGGCCACCAGTGTTTAAAGCCCAGCAGTATACTCAGTCAGTCATCATTGGGTTCGTACATGGATGCACGAATCCAAAGCAAAGAACATTTTATTTGTCCTTTGGAAAAGGAACCTCAAATTCTCTTACTTAAAAAAACTATCTATAAAATCCATACAGTCATAGTCATACTGGGCAAAGATGTCCCACCAAATCATCCTTGTTCTTCTACTTCACTGTAATTTCTCCGTAGTCATATCTGAGTTCATAAGTAGGTACAACAGAATGCTGATGTTGAAATGAAGGGTCAGTAGGGTGAAGTGACTTTCACTCCACAAGAAGACTGCTTACAGACATCTGAAGTGTTCCAAGGATGTATATACCAGATTTCAGAATTACTTTAGAAGGATTATGAAGAGGTTGCCATTTTTAAGGGGATGAGTAGGCAGGAAAATGTTTAATAGATAGTTCTCAGAAAGTAGAAGTTGTGTCCAAATGAAGGAGAAAAGCAAATTTACATTAAACATGAAGCACTGTTAAATGGGAAGTGTTGATGAAAGAGGACTAAAAAGGTGCTGAGAAATAACCTGTTAAGGACTTGGAAGTACTAATAAAAAAACATTTTAATACATGCTGGAAACAGGAGGTCATTGAAGAGTGTATAGAGACAGTGAAACTTGAACAAGCAAAGAAGAGCTCAAGTAAGGCAAGGCCACAAGAGTAGAAATACACAAATTCTAAGCATCTTAAAAGAATTTAAAAGGATTTCCACACCAGTACCCTTTATTACAGGGAAGGATTTGGGGGAGCTGTCTAGTGTTGGAATGCAGGTGAAGGAGTTTGCAAGAAGATCAATAAATCAGTAGTGACAAATGGACAGGAACAAACACTGCTCTCCAAAGAAGTAGATCAAACTGAAATATGAAAATTCTGAACTTCCTACAGTAAAGCCCTAGCTGTAGGGCATAAGGGCAGGTGGTTTAGCCTCAGAGAAGGTAGTAGCAGCCACTGGGACACCAAGAGAGCTCCTGGAACTGCATGCCAGTAGGTCAGATGACCCTCCAGGCAAATAGGTGTAAGCTATAGAAGAAAAAAAAAATTGTAGAGACAAGTATGATGTATATAGGTAAAAAGGTTAAAAAACAAGGAAAAGCAGTAAGCTTTTATTAGAAAGGAATTGTGTGTCACAAACCTGTTGGAATTCTCTGAAAGAAAACTAGCAATTGTGTGGCTCAGCATAGTTCAATCAATGTGATATGTCTTTTTTTCCAAAATAGTTAATTTCAGTGTTATTCACAGAGTGCCTTAAAGGAATAAAGTGGTCAGGGAATGAGAGAGAAGGTCCTGTCCTGGGTTTTTTTTGACAGTGGATGGGAGATATCTTTATATTTTCAGCAGGACTTGTGATGGAATCTATGCTGCTCAAAATTAATGATATTGAAACCAATTGTGCGAAGTTATGCATTGGTGATGATAAAAAAGTTAGTTAATACTAAAGTGGATGGTGAGCAGATGAAGAAGGAACTCCTGGCACTGAAAGGCCTGGCAATGCAATGGCAGGCAATGCTTTGTGTTTTGCTCAAGGGGATGAGAAGCATCTCTGCCTTTGCAAAGGGGAGCCCTGAGGCAGCTGTTGCCAAACAGGAAAGAGAGCTTGGAGTCATCATGAATCATTCTTGCAAAACGTTGGTTTTGTGATGGCACTGGTCAGAAGAAGGAATAAAATATTAATAATTGTTACAAAAGGAAAAGAGAACAAAATGTCAGACATTCTTCTGGCATGGCTAACTCAGTGGCCCACTTAGATTTTTAATGGATTTGAACACTACATGTAATAATGAATCTGAAGAAGTGCAGATGAATGTTAGATTGTTCAAAGATACAGAATTATTTCCCCACAAGGGGAGATAAGCAGGCCAGGTCTTCTCAACTGAAAATAGGAGAGAAACTAAGAAGAAATGGGACCTAGACCTATATATCTAACTAGTTCTGTATAGAACATGAATGGAAAATAATTATTTTTTATTTTCTGAAATATAACAGCTAGAAGACCAACAGAAATTATTGAGGTAAAACAAGCAAAAAGAAGCTTTTTTCACACAACACAGTTAAACGTTGAGCTCATTAGCATAGAAGTTCTTTCTGTCAGATTTGTAAATTGGTTTACAAAACTGTTGGACAAATTAAAAGAAAAAAGATACAGGAAAAGGATTTTTACAGGCTTTGTAGAGAAAGTGTTTTTAAACTCAGTGGACCTAATGCCATCTCCTACTTTAAAAATGCAGGAAATGTCATTCCATATTTGCCACGTGTTTTTTCTTCAATAGCCATTATTAGCTGTTGTCTGAGCTGGCACCACTCTAGAAATAGATTTGTATTCTGACTCACAAGACTCTTAAGGTCTTGATTTTTAGTTCAGAATGCTTCTGTATTATAGTTAATATTTAAATAATAAGACATTTCAGCTGAAATAGTAATTCTAACATATCCTACAATAAAGAATACGTGTTTTGAGTGTCTGGGACATGTATACTGGAGTTGTATCTCCCAATTTTGATACTTTTTTACATGACACAAATCAAGATTATAATTTCTGTTACATGCAGAGAAACTGCAGTTGTTTCTGTGTGCTTTCTGTGTGTTCTTTTCCTGCTTTAGATATGCCAGTATATGGTAATGTGCTGCTGGACAAGTTTTCTGAGCACTGATTGGAAATTTAGTATTTTTGATGAACATGACTATAGGATGCTTCCTATAACAGCACATCTTCAATTCCATAGCAATGTCTGTGTATCTCTTTTTCCATTATCCTACATATATATGCACCCACCTATGTATGTCTGTGAGAGACAACAATTTCATATTAATACTCAAACATTTCCAAATGCTGAGTGTTAGATAAACATAATAAAGTGTATTTATTACATAGAAAGACTTGTGGGCATGCTGAATTTCAGGTAATATTTCAGTAGAAATTACCCTGGGATTCACTGAATTTCATCCCAATAGCATGAGGTGAGATGTAATCAATACAGGCATAGCAAGAAAATACCTACTGCACTGCTGTCCTTTATGATTGGACTCAATGATCTTAAAGGTTTTTTCCTACCTAAATGATCCTATGACTTTATTCTTCCTCTTACAAAAGCAAACAAACAAAAACCCACCCCAAAACCAATGCGTAGGTCCCCAGGCAGATGGGGAGGAGAGGTATCTCGGGTATCTCTCCTCTAGGGCTTACAGGGAGGGCGGCAGCAGCTTCCCTTGGAGAGGCTGAATCCTGCTGGCAGCAGGGGTAGCAGGAAAGGCTGGGTTAGAGCATGTTCTGCAGTATGGCACAGTTCTTTTCCCCACCTGATAGGAAGGTTGGATTTTTTTCCTTTTTCTCTGGTTTATGTCAGTGGAAATTTGCATGAATTAGAGATGTTTTCTAATATATTCTACCAGATCCTTTGTGCCATACAACATTTGAAAACATAGTCTTTACCTATTGCAGTAAAGTCTGGGCGCTTCTATAAAGGTTTGTGGCCTAAACTGTAATAGATACAAGGCGGTCATATCTCAGAGGAGTATAGAAAGTCTTAAGCACAATGAGGAACAACATTGAAATCTATCAGTCCTGCCACCCACAGGATCCTTCCTCCTGCATCAACTTCTGCATCGTAATCATGAAACCTTTGAACAGTGATTTGTGAAACTGAGCACATGCCAAGGTAGATTTATGTAATCTTTTACAGAGGTTCCAGATAAAGTTGAGGGAGCAGTTGCACATTTTAAAAATATGTTTATAATCAGGTTAATTCAGGACTTAAAAACATTGCCAAACACTGCAGTGCCTGCCTCTGTCAAGTTCATGTAGCACACTGGTGGTTTAATTTCCCCATTTTTTTCACTCTTTGGAGTACAGCAGATGTTGAATGGACATAAAATTCTGTCAAGTGCCCAAATCTGCCTGGAGTTCAATGCAGAGACAATGTGATGACAGTGATTCCATTTTCACCACAAAATTCTACTCCAATTCCAATTTAGGTCCAGTTACTGCAGCTGTCAGAAGGGAAACCAGATCCTTCAGGCTCCTGTCTCCTTGATTGAAGGGGACAGTTTAACAGCAGGAAGACTGTGTTACCATTTGACAGATCCTGGGTTTCCCAAAACAACTGAAATATTGTGAGGAGCAATTTAGACCAGCTCAGGGCAAAGGTGGGTTGCTGCAAAACTAATTTAGCTTTGCTTAAAAAGCAAAGGAACCATAAACAAAAATAAATAGTGAGAATATGTACTCTTCATGCTTAAAAAGAGTCTTGGAAACTCTGGTAACTCAGTCAAACAGCCACAGGCTGTATTTTTTTTTTTCTGGTTAATCTCTGTAGGCCTATGAAGAGATCAAGATAAAACCTGCATACCTGTCCTCAGTTTTCCCTTATCTGCCCTGCCTTCTGCAGATTGAACTTTTGGGGAAGTCAGGGTCCCAAGGAAAGGTTGCAGTTGAGCTGATGTTTCACAGGGATGGACAGAGACTTGCTCTGTGACAATTCCAGTGCAGCTGTTTCCAAAATGTGCTGTGTTCTGTACACTCACAGGAAAGGGTTGTGGTCAGCAAGCCAGAGGAGGAGAGAGACAAAAGGGATCAGCTGGCACCAGGTTTCAAGACATTGCTATATAGTTTATTCCCATTTGGGGGCAAAATTATGTGACTGACACACAGTTGTGTGGGATGTTGAGACAGCAACAGGCTTCTTCCTTCAGCACTGTGCTGAAAGGGCACACTGGATTTTTAGGATGCCCGAGTTCACACTATCATCGGAAAAGCATCACAGCTCCACTGAGTTGTAAAGGGCAAAGTCAGGGTGACTTTGCATGTGTTGCATGACCTCAGACCAACAGGAATTATTACTAACCCAAACAGCTGGAGCTGTAGAATGGATTTCAGGTGATGAATCTAACAGAGCAGAGCTCTTTGTCCAGGAGGGAAGATGATTGTGGGTAGTATGCATTTAGGGAATCTCACAAATCAGTAGTGGCACAGAGAAAGGGAAATGTTTATTCATTCTTGCAGTGGCAGAACTGTGAGTCATTTAATTAAAGTAGTACCTATTAGGGCTGAAAGAAACAAAAGAAGATGCTTTATCATATAAGGTATATTGAAACACCTAATGGTGCAGAAACTGAAAGTTTTTCTGGAAATTCAAAAATTAATTGGATAGGTTCAAAGAATGTGATTTTTGTCTTGGGCTATTCAATACCACAGCTTTGGTTCAGGAAGTCCCAGAGCCATAAGTCGGTGAAAACTGAGGTACCATTATGGGAAATACCACTATGTGGTCATCTTACTCATAAACTCTTCCCTAAGTTGCTGCCATTTCGGAATGGATACTGGCCTTGATAGTGTAACAGAAATGCCCATTGTCATCGTTTGAGGAAAGAAGTAATGGAGAAAAAATAGTATTTGAGACCTGAATAATGATGCAGACATTTAACTGGTAACAGGATACTAGTAACCTACTAAACAAGGCATTACTGTAACTGATCAAGCATACCAGTCACCCATTTCCATTATGAGGGACCTTTGCAGCCCTGCTCCAACTGTTTGGAAACTCTGTGAGGTCCCTGAGCTCCAGGTGCTTAGTGCAGACAGTTGTCAGTGAAGGAAGTCCATCTGAAAGCACAGTGATTTCTAACTGGCAACAAGCACGATTCCATTACTCATCCCCCTTCCCCTCAGTGCTTATTTAGGTCACATGGAAAATAAGTTTCTCCCTAAACAGATGCCACAAAATTAGTACATGATAAACTGCACGCAGAATTTTGCTAAATGTTACTTTGGTGTTGTAATTTTGCTAGGCGGTCAGTTGACATTTTTTGACACCATTTCAGAAGGCGAAATTGGTAATTAACCATACTGCATCATTTGTTTGTAATAAAAATGTATATTCATTTGCTATGAAACTATTATTTGAGTAAGATGCTACAGCAGAATATGTCCATGTTAGGAGCAGGAGATAGAAAGTTACTTATTACAATTCAACCCCGGCCTATGACATCTGTTTTCTTGTCATTTGGAGCCTTTATTGAGCTGGGAGATTTGTGCCAAGCTGAGAGCAGAGGATGCCAAAGAGCATCTCTGCTTGTAATATGTGTTAAGGCCTTGTGCAGTTGATGTGAAGTGGATTAACATACTGTCTGTTAGCTAAAATGCCCTCAGTGTTCTTCAAGCTAGATATAGAAAAAGAAGGGATTTAGTAGAAAGCTGAAGCTAACTTCAGGAGGGTTTAGGCTCTTTTTATCTTTATGTAGTGTAGATGAACAATTTAATAAGGTCTGAATTGCAACTAAAAGACAAAAGGGAATTGAGTACAATAAAATTATATATTTTACTTGAAAGGGCTCTATGTTTTTGTGATTTCCATTTAGCTGGGCCAGGAGACTGTAGAGCAAATAAAGACACTCAAGTAATATAATATGTAAATATATAGTGATTATTTACAAACTCTGTTCCTTGGTTATGCTCTTCTTTGCCCCTTAGTTGTAGTTTCTCTTAAAACATCAAAAGCTCTCCTGTATAAAACCTATAAATGTGATTTTGAAAGGTACCTCAGTGCCTTTTGTATGTAATTTCTGTACAGAAGTTCTCCTCAAAAAGAACAGTCTTCTCAAATACACCAGTCTTCATGAGAATGGCTGAAAATCATAAGAGACCTAAAAGGGGAGCTGCATTTGTATTTGCATTCAGGATTTTGAACTTTTCCTTTAAAAGTAATTTAATGGTGATGTATTTCAATGTTTTATATATGCATTTGGCTCCAGCATCTGAGAGTTTAAGGAACTCACCAAGTACCAGGTACCTACCAAGTACCATGGAACCCATCATGGAATTCAGTGCACCAGTCTTTCAAGGTGGCAGCTCCCAACTGTTCCTCTATCAGCCTTCATTGCCACCCTCTCTCCTCTTCAGCATCCTGTTCACTCCCAGCCAGAACTGTTGCCTTCATAACCGACCTTGCTGGTCCCAGTAGCTCAAACTTTCCTCTCTTCCTCCGTTCTCTGCCTCTTGCAAGGCAGCACAGAGCTCAACCTGATCACGTGTCAGGGAATGAGCTTGGGCTCTGTGCCATGTCTCACCCCTGTTGTTGCTACACCTCACCCATCAGAAATGCTACATTTCTGGAATGATGATTTTGATTGGCATCATCCAACAGTATTCTTAGTCATGAGTATTTCCAGGCTTAGATCTGTGCCTACAACTACTACTCCAGTCAGTACAAGTGGCAAGGTGAATGTCAGAAGGGAACACTTCCCATTCTAGTAGAATAATTTTTATGTGGGGTTCTCTGAAGGGGACATTTTCCTGACCCATCCAACATTCTCAGCAGACTGCAGTAGTTCCAAATAAGCCATTTCCACCCACCATACAAATTACTTACTTGAATGCTTTGGTATGTTGTACATCTTCAGATATGTACAAGTCTGTCTGTTAAAGGTGGATCAAATTCTGCTTCAACCAAAGCCCTTTTAAGAGATGAGCAGTAGGCAGGAGCAACAAACAATGCCACTCTCCCTGTTTGTTAGGAAAAGATGTAGTAATCCAGAGCTGTATGAAGATTTGTCATTGCAGAGAAGTCACAGCTTTTTCAGTACTCCACAGCCCATTTGCTGGTTCATTGTGTGTTATTTGCACAAGCAATAAAAGTTCATCTGAAAAAGGTCGTGCTTCATCAGGCAGACACATTTCTTCATCCTTACTGTGTTTCTTATTCAACTAGATGGCAAGTACAGCCAAATTGGACCTAGCAAATCCAGCAAAGTCTGGTTGCCAGCAGCTAATAGCAGGAGATACAGTGGTGCTTTCTTTTCTGAGGATACATAGGCAAGACAGGGATGCAGAGATTTAGTGTACCTGTTGCAGCTGGCATCCCAATGGTATATATACTGGTGGGGCAGGGTGGAGAATGAGGTAGGTGATGGAGCAGGAGCAGTACTGGAGTGTTTGCCAAGCAGTGCATCTCCTGAGCTGAGGTGAAGCAAAATAGCAAAATTCCAGGTGTGATGAAGATGCTGTCTGCATCAGTGAGGCTCCATATCACGGTCACGTTGAGGAGCTGCAGACAGACAGCACTAAACTATATAAACATTAAAAGTTTTGTTGGTGCTACACCTGGGGCAAGCAGGTAAGGCACAGGGTTGAAGAGGTATGACAAATCCACACTGCCAAACTGTAAGCCTTTTTNAAATATGAATTTGGGGCAGGGATCTCTTTTAGGGAGTGTGGGAAACATATGTGTGGATAATTAAATAAAACTGCTTCTTCAGATATGTACAAGTCTGTCTATTAAAGGTGGAAGACCAAGTCCTGCTTCAACCAAAGCCCTTTTAAGAGATGAGCAGTAGGCAGGAGCAACAAACAATGCCACTCTCCCTGTTTGTTAGGAAAAGATGTAGTAATCCAGAGCTGTATGAAGATTTGTCATTGCAGAGAAGTCACAGCTTTTTCAGTACTCCACAGCCCATTTGCTGGTTCATTGTGTGTTATTTGCACAAGCAATAAAAGTTCATCTGAAAAAGGTCGTGCTTCATCAGGCAGACACATTTCTTCATCCTTACTGTGTTTCTTATTCAACTAGATGGCAAGTACAGCCAAATTGGACCTAGCAAATCCAGCAAAGTCTGGTTGCCAGCAGCTAATAGCAGGAGATACAGTGGTGCTTTCTTTTCTGAGGATACATAGGCAAGACAGGGATGCAGAGATTTAGTGTACCTGTTGCAGCTGGCATCCCAATGGTATATATACTGGTGGGGCAGGGTGGAGAATGAGGTAGGTGATGGAGCAGGAGCAGTACTGGAGTGTTTGCCAAGCAGTGCATCTCCTGAGCTGAGGTGAAGCAAAATAGCAAAATTCCAGGTGTGATGAAGATGCTGTCTGCATCAGTGAGGCTCCATATCACGGTCACGTTGAGGAGCTGCAGACAGACAGCACTAAACTATATAAACATTAAAAGTTTTGTTGGTGCTACACCTGGGGCAAGCAGGTAAGGCACAGGGTTGAAGAGGTATGACAAATCCACACTGCCAAACTGTAAGCCTTTTTTCCCTCTGCCTTGGGTGAGAACAGTGGTGCAGGATTGTTGCCCATGGGGAGCCTTGGCTCTGGCAGGTGGATTCCCCCTCTGCGGTCAGTCTGCACTCCTTCCACACTGAGCTGACCCCATGAAGAACATGCAAGTCTCTGGTGAAGAAAAAGGTACACAGTGTGAACCATTTTAAACACCTGTTAGTTTCTTTCAATGATCGGTTTGGTGTTACAACCTTAGTGATGCATCAGAAAGTTTTATGGAGAATCATGTATGGTTGTTCCAGAAAGTTTGCTCCCTGTGACCAGATCTGTGCTTTACATACCAGCAGTAGCATCCAGGCTCTTCCAGAGAACTAACCAGTGCATGCTGCCTGCACTGCTGATCAGNCTTTTTCACTAGATGGCAAGTACAGCCAAATTAGACCTAGCAAATCCAGAGAAGCCTGGTTGCCAATGGATAATAGCAGGAGATACAGTGGTGCTTTCTTTTCTGAGGATACA
>VZTZ01046317.1:4098-15727 GCA_013400955.1 Drymodes brunneopygia
ATTTTATTATATTATAATATATTTTATATAAAAGGTAAAATATATCTTTAAAAATATAACCTTAAGTACTTCAATTTTTTTTTCCCCAAAATATTCTATTCCATTTTTGTGTGGTATTTCTGGAAAGTGTTTATAGAGAAAATCAAACAAAATATAATGACAGATTGTCATTTGACTAATCTGTTCGTGATGCACATGGACAACATTATTCTCATTCCAAATCCTTTGATATCTATCTGCTAGATATATGAAGCAGTAGTAGAATAATTTTTCTTCTCCGCCCTGCTCATGAGTTATGTAGCAGGGAATGCTGACAAAGAAATCTTTTCTTCACATGAAAACGACAGAGCACTGAGTGAATGGAAATGCAACGAGAAGATGTCATCAGCCTTGAGTCAGTTTTCTAATCAGCAGTGTGCTTGGATTTAGCAGCTTGTTTCCTGTAGTGGTATGTAGCAAGCTGTACAGAAAGAGAAGTGAGCTCTAGTCTCTGTGCTACAAGTTAACTCTAAAATGTGTCTGGGAGCTAGACTTGAGTAAGACGAGTTGGTTTTTGTCTAGTTTTTCAAATGAACACCTGAATAGNCAGCTCAGCTCGCGAATTCCGAGCTCTCGAGACGCTGGTGAAGCCACGCAACAAAAAGGTCCACGCAGAGAGATGAAAATAAGTTCGTGGTTTTCTGGGTGACTGAAATAATGTCTAAGGTGCCTCGCGGCCTAAAACAAAACAAACAAACCTACTGTAAATTTCTTAGTTGTCAATGTCGTGTGCTTGAAAGATGGAGAAATCNAAAGAAATCTTTTCTTCACATGAAAACGACAGAGCACTGAGTGAATGGAAATGCAACGAGAAGATGTCATCAGCCTTGAGTCAGTTTTCTAATCAGCAGTGTGCTTGGATTTAGCAGCTTGTTTCCTGTAGTGGTATGTAGCAAGCTGTACAGAAAGAGAAGTGAGCTCTAGTCTCTGTGCTACAAGTTAACTCTAAAATGTGTCTGGGAGCTAGACTTGAGTAAGACGAGTTGGTTTTTGTCTAGTTTTTCAAATGAACACCTGAATAGATTAGAGTGAGTACTTCGAGTACTAAGTACTTTGTCGTGTTGGTAAATTCGTGATTGCTCTCTTGTATGTTGTGATAATGCTTACTCAGCAAGGCTCTGTCAAATGATTGACACATTCTTTCACTTCTGGAAAGCTTATGGCATATACCCACTGATCTGAGGCTTCCAAGTTGAACTTGATGCTCATAATCCATACTATTCAAAGAGTGTGTTTTCTACCTAAAATGTAGGCAGTATTATTAAAGCCCCTTGTTATGGATGTTCTTCATTACATGTTCAGATAATTACTTCCTGCATAACAGGTGTTTCAGTGGTTGCAGAAGTTGGTTGCTCAGGAGAACAGAATTCTAGTGACATGAGCTTCTTAAAATTGGACCTTGATTCTTCTGCAAAAATTATAGAAGTATTGTTTCAGGATTTTCTTTAATAAGTTTTGTAAGAATGTGACTAAGGAGCCAAATACATAAGGAATTTCCTGTAATAGAGAGGGTGCCAAAGGACACTTTCACTTTTTAGTCTTACTATAATAGTTCCTGTTCTGCAGTTTTCATAGTTTCTTGAAACTGCTGCCTGCTTGTCATCTTCAACTAAGCAGGTATTAGTGGCAGGATTAAAATTTATTGGAAGGAGTCCATATATAATGAAGCAATAGTGGAAAGAATTACCCACTTGTCTCTATTTCTTTTCATTTTTGAATATTTTATTTCCCTTTATGTTTGAACACAGGTGTGAATTTGTACCTTAAGTTACAGAGAAGTACTTTGATTTTTTGCCACAAACCACAGAACAGTTGAGGTTGGAAGATACCTTTAGTGGTCATCCAGCTGCCCCAATCATCATTTATTTGGCAATGTTTGCCATGAAGATTGCTGCAATATCTGTTATTCATATGTTAGCAATTTTCGTCTCTTTTTATGGTCTAGGTACTGTATTTGCAAATTCAAAAGCACTGTGTCATTCAGTAGTGCAGTTTCCATTTAGCAGTTCACAATGCTTTTATTAGATGAACTGGTAATGGACACTGGTGTGAAGGAGCCTCATCATTCTACATTTGTTAGACAGTGAAAATTTTACATAGGTATGAGTCTTTAAGGTCTGAGAACAAGAACATGACCCAAACTGCGTTTTGAAACAATTTTGATGTCTAAATTACTTTTTGCCTTTGTAAAGGGTTTTTCTTACTGCTGTGTTATAGTTTAAGAGCACTGAAGGTAATAAAGCTTATTTTATTCAGCTTATAACAATTGTGTATCACATGTCAGGATGTGATGATGAGTCTTCTGCTTTTTCAGTCTTTTAAAATTTAAAAAAAAGTCCTCCATCTCCAATGTACATTTTTCTTTCCCAAGGCTGTGGGAGAAAACGAGAAGGAGGGAAGGGGTAGGAACAAAATATGTGTGTTTTTGTTGTATTTCACATTATGTGGTGCTTGCTGTAGGATATGAAACTAAATGTATCAACTAAACTGAAGAGATGAGTTTGCCACTTGGCGGCTTGAATTTTTGTCATCTCCGTATTGTGTTAGGTGTGGTTTTGCTGAATGTCAGATGGTGGACTGTCTTTATTTCATATATGCCCTAAAGTGAAACAAGTATCTGGATAATGGCATCGTCCTTTACAAAGATAGGACAGACACTCCATTCCTAGGAGAAGTCTTCTCTGTAGTGTTAAGATCACTTACTCGTACTGTGAAGGTCTTCCCCAGTGTACTGAAACTTGTGTTGCGTCTTCATTTGCTCTGTTGTGTATTTTCAGTGGGTGAGAGATTTCTTGCTGAGTAGCATATTTTTATTGCAAGATTTTCTGTTCAGTGCTCTGCTATGATCATAGCAGATTATCCTTCAGCATTCCTTCTTTTTTCTCAGATTTGGTGGACAAGTGTATGAAACAATGGTGTTAAAGATTGCCAGTAGGAATCTGGATTGCCCATGTGCAAGTTCACTGTGGTGTTACTGTCATACTGGCTGTGGTTGTGAGGGGATCATCTACATGGCAGTCTTGAGTTGTTTGGATGGGAGGTACAGAAAGAAATCGGCTATTACTAGCACAGACTTGTATAAGGGTGTTCTCAGGTGGTTTTTAGTTTTGGCTTTTAGTCTCACTGAAATTCCCTTTCTAGTTAATGGCCAGTCTGAGTTCTCTGTGTATCTGCATGGTCCATGCCTTCCTGTGAAAAACAATTTTGTTATCAAAATATGAGTAAGCAGCATGAAGGTGACCTTATAAACTTTGTCTCTCTGTTAAGAAGCCACATGGAATACGACAGTCTTCACCTCTATTGATATTAAACTCTTAAGTATATCAATGGTAATACATAGTTTAACTTAAAAAGTTACAGTTTGCATCTGACTTGATATTTTCCACAAAGAAAACAGTCAGAGGTTTTAAAGTGTTTGATATGGCAGAAATTGTTTTCAGTTGTGTCATTAGTTAATGTTCGGCATGAACTTAGACCTTTGCTTTTGCTTAACTGAATCAATAGATGTGAACATACCAAGATTCCAGTAAAGAAAATTACAGTGAGTTTGGTGACAATTGTTTTCATCTCATAGCTGGGAAGTCATTCTAAAGCTCATATGGAGAATGATTGTACAAAGAATAGCATACTGATTCTCTGGATATCAGGGATCAGCTGGTCCTGATATAAACAATGACATCCTACATCATCTGGTGCAACTTCACTGAAAGGTGTCCTACCAAAATACTTGCTCTGCATATTGACTTGCTTTTATGCCAGTCAGACATGCCTGATTGGTGAGGAATGTTGTCATCTCAAGAGATCTGAGGTGACTCCTTTTAGAATAAAGCAGTGTAACACTTTTATTTAGCTAGAATGGGCCATTTCCTTCCTCTAATTGTTTGGATGAACTTTGAAAATTCTGCTAGCAGCAAAATAAGTAGGTTTTTGATTATTTTCAGTTTTGTGTTTTCTGTGTCACTTTAGTTTTGTGGAAGTTAGCCAATCCCTTTAGCCAGCTGAAGAACACAAAGTGTGTGCTTTTCCATTTATCTCTTTGCTTGTGCTACTTTTGCAGTGTATACTACCTGACTGGCTTTATTGGCCTGTGTAGTATGTGAGAAAATTGCAAAACACAATGTAGACATAACAATCCCTGTTGTTCTGAATGAGTCTGTTTTGAATCTGAATGCTTGCAGATGGTGTTAGCATTATGTCTGTCTTAAATGCTGCACCTAGGGAAAGAATAAGACTGAAAAACAACAGGTAGTAAAGCAGAACTGCTTGAGATAGCAGAAAAGAAAGAAGAGGAAGAGCAATTGAAAGTTTCACTCTAATCCTGTATTTCTTAAATTCTCTTATGTTTGAAAATCAATACTTTCAGTATTTAAGTGGAAACTTCATGCCAACAATTTCTTCTGTGTGAACGTGTTGGTAATGTTCTGATGAGCATGAAGGAATCAATAAATGCTTTTTTCAACAGAAATAAAAAACTTCCACTTTCTTCTGTTTTTGTTATTAGCTTCATGCATCATACTATGTTTTAAGATTCTGTAACAGAACATCTTCCAAAAAACAAACTGAAATTGCTGTGGTGCTTTATGAGATGATGCAGATATTTTGGAGATTAATGAACAATAATGTATTTTCTGGTAAAATTCTTAATCGTTACCTTTATTAAGATTTGATATTAAATCTTGTGTTACATCTCAGAAAGATCTCTTAAGCTTTCAGTAGCATTTGGGTTAATAAAATAAACTCACAGAATTTGACTTCTCCTTTTCAGTTTGTTTTACGTTATTTTTGCAAATGTATTATAAATCTAAATGCTAATTCTACAGACATTGTATTTGTACAATTAAAGTTCTGCTGAAGCTTTATTAAAGTCAGACAACTTTTGTGCATACATAATAAAAGCTAATACATTTGCACAATCAAGAGGAATTAATCAGCAGCATTTTAGTTGTATGTGATCATTTTCTTTAAAGAGTTCTCAGAATACTAATAAGTTTCACAATGAAAATTATCTTGAAGATTGGTCTGTTCAAGTATCTGACACGCTAGTAAGAAGTACTTCCTGGGAAAAAAGGGTATTTAAATAAAGCCTGTGAGGACTAAAATTGTCTCCTAAGGTCAAGTTATTATGGTGTATGTAAGAATCAAAACTAGCCCACAGTTGCGGTTTTTTTTGAAACTTGTTATTTCTCCTGCCAGAGCCTTAGTGTTCTGAGGGTTCTTTTAATATCAAAGCAGAATAAAAGTCTGTACTGAATAACTCCTAGAATGAGAGGTGCTTTTAAAAGTGTCTTGTTTTATTTTTTCTTTTTTCTATGCGCAGATTGGATGAAGGAGATCAGATAATTTCTGATGAGACATTTATGGAGTTATAAAGGCTTATGTGAAGTGATTTATTTCACAGTTTTTTTGCAAATCATGAGAATAATTGCTAACAGCGAATTACTCAGTTATATTAAGAATGTCATGGGTTTGGCCACTTGCACAACAACCCAAGTTTCTCAGTCCAGTAACTCCTGTAGGAGAACACCTTTGTGGAGCTGGTGCTAATCACGGTTCAGATCTCTTCATTGTCTTCTTTTTTGATAAGAAAACACAGTAGAGGAAAGAGTTCCAGCTAGGCTGTGCTTTTTAGTTCTTCCAGCCTGCCCCGGATGGATGTAGGAGCCTTACTGAAAGAAGAATGTCCCCAGTACAGATTCTGTGGCAGCTCTGCCATGCACCTTGAGAAAACCAGACGGCTTTTTTCATCAGAGATGCTTGCGGCTTCTGACTCTCAGTGAAGCAACACATGGATCCAGCTACCTAGGAATCTGATAGTTATGTGGTTGCCTACTTCTGAAACAGTTTTCATGTTGTAGTTTCTTCCATTGCTGGGGTCTGGAGACCTGAGAAAAATCATGATTTGTAACTAGGTATCTCTAATTCACTTTAGTGATAGATCTCTTAAGTGTTGTTTAGATATCCCAACAAACTGTCTGTTAAGGTCACTGTCCGAGTGTTTGGGTTTTATTGCACCCAAAAGGGTAAAAATGTAGGAATGAATTATATTTGACCTGAGGCATCTCTTTGAAGTAAAGACAGCGGAGAACTTTTTTCTATGGTGGAGCTCATTGTACTAAAATTTCACAGGCTGCAGAATCAGACTGTAAAATGTGTGCAGGTCTTTGTAGCACCACCCTAAATACAATAACAAATCCAGAAGTTGCATTGCCCTACATCTCTAGAGTCAGGTTTCTTTAGGGTGAATTTTGTATAGTTGAGGTTGAGACACTTTAAATAGGAACAAATAATGTGAGTTGAGAAATCTCAGGCTAGGCAAAACAAAACTGAAAAGTTATCTCCCACTTAAAAATAAAATAAAACCCTCTTATGCTGCATCTTTGGGCTATCTTCCTTCTCGTCTTCTAAATGTACTTACTGAGTATCTCTGAAATGACTTGGCTACATTATATAGATCTTTACTGCATGATTAAAATTTTCTTCATAAGCTGTTTATTTGAACAGGGCTCCAGTATTGTAGTATCAGACAGCAAGGGATACTCTCATGGGAATCTAGTGTTTTACACAAGTCTGTTTCCTTTTGAATTCTGTAGTATCATGATGTGTAACAAACTGTTGTAACTGCAGTTATCTTCAGCTAAAACTCTCTTACGTTATTGTATCACTCCTTTTTCCCTTTGAACTTGATCCCTTGTGTGTCCCCTGTGTCCCATTCCCTGCAGCGATCCCAGCTGGCTCTGGTGGAAATTGGTTTGCTGTGAATGTCCTTACTACCAAAATGAGTACCAGAAGCTTCTCAGAAGCCGTGGCAACTGACCACTTGCTTTCACCAGGAATAGGGGCCTTATGTCTGAATACCTTGCCCTCAGGTAACTTACCCTCTCCCACCTTTGTAGAGTAAATGTAAGAGGTGGTATGTATTTATATAAATCTAGGAGTGAAGTGAGCTCTATAAAATGTTACTTGGGTTTCCATTCCTGTTTGTTTTTGTAATTTAACATTCTGCAAAGTATAATTGTTTGCTATGCAGCTGTGTGTTTTGGCTTTTTTGGGGTTTTTGTAAGTCCTAAACTAAATTTACAAAACTGGTTTGTGAACTAAATCAGCAATCCCGTTATAAAGATTCCTTTATGTGTATTTTCTAAATGTAATCTGGGTATTTCCCAACATCTTTAGGCAATGTGGCATTTACTGTTCATCATTTGCTTCTACTTAATTCCTTTTCATAACGTACTGTGTATTACCTCTGTATTGATATATTTGAAGGATCGGTCAGCTCTTCACCTAGTTTACAGAAGAAAGTGGCTGGTTTTATTTCTTTCTTTTAAGTTAAAAGAGTTCTTATAGTTAATATCAAAAGATCTTATTTTTTGTGAGATCTGATTGGTTAACATCAAAAAAGATACCTGCTAATGTCGTATAAGTAAATGATGCAGTTTCCAAAAAGCAGGTCTTCTTATGCTTTTACACTGTATCATTAGTTCATGATTCTAAATTTCTAAAATTACTTTTCCTCAAATGGCTTTCTTTTTTGCGTTAGGTACAGAATGTTGTGTTTAAAGTGGAATTCAATAGTTATCAAGTATAAGCAAATTGAGGTGGCTTTTTTGCTGCCTGCAATGGGGAAGTTGTATATACATTGCCACATATTGTTTGATATATTCAGGATTTTGTATTATCTTGTACTCAACATACCATTAAGGCCTGACATGTAGGATTGTCCTATTTGAATAAAGTTCTTTGGGTTTGATATTATTGGCCATTTCTCTGCCTGATGTGAAAAGACTTCATGGAATAGAAAAGCTTAATATTGGTCTGTGTAAGGGTTTATTATAAATGAAAGGTAAATTGCTTGAGCAATGTTTTACTTGCAAGATGATTATCACTTGTACAGTGCAAGCTCCTCATTTATGCACAGTTCTTGGCTGTGTCTACACAGATCTGCGTCATGACACATAATTAGATAATAACTACTGATGACAGCAGCTGTCTCAGTTCTGCCTGTACCCAAAATGCAAGCAATACAGTTTTTCTAAATGGAAAGAAAATAATTTCTTATATGTGTTATTACGGAATTAACTAGGGGAATCATTATGTACTGTCTGGTGGGGATGTCGGTATTTGAGAAAGTATGGAATGGGTCTTGAAGCGAATAGATGTGTCCTAAGATGTCTTTGGGAAGTCACCTGGAGTGGGAGTCTGTGCTGAAATCCTTCTGTGTTGTGATGAAATGGAAGCAATTATTTGGAAGGTGTCAGCAAAGCAGATACATTATTCAGGGTTCCTACAATGGGATGGATAAGGGGGTGGTGTGACACTGTGCCAGATGTGTTACACAAATGCAGGTTGCTTGTTGAGCCAACGTCCTAATTAGTGATTTCTCTGGAAAGGAAGATCTGTCTTTAGACTATGATAGGTCAAAAAGCATGGTGAGTGTTAGGTGCTTGAGCTCCTGTATAGTAGCCTGAAAAGTCCCACCTGGAGCTGTTGGGTTGTAGGTGGTATTATGGACTTGTCCAGTGTGCTATAACTCATGGCCAGCCTGAGAGCAGTAGGTCTAGGCTGGGTGTGTAAACAAGGGAATGCCCCATCCTGCTCCAGAGGGTTGGACTGTGAGTACTTTCACAAAGTGCTTTGCAGCAGGTGATTCAGATCCTCTCCATGGTGGACATCCATCAGGCCATGGAGGGTTCTCCATCTTGCACTCAGACACCAAATAGACACCTGACAATTCTGCAAACGTTCAAGGGGAGATCAGATAAAGCACATAGGAATTTGTGTGGAGTGGCCACAATACCCGTAGATAAAGGGATGATACTTTTCTCATGTACAAATTGATGTTGGAGGGTGTAAAAAGGTGTCACAGAGAGCGAGGGGTGTACTTGAAAGATCTGGTGATGGGTGTAGCTGCTGCAGTTGGTATTGTCATTTAGGAGTGTCCTGTGATTCCTTACAGCTTGCAGAATGAGGGAATGGTAACTCTTGCAGTTCACCTGCTGATAGGGACTTACTGGGAGAAAACTGCATGGTTTTTGGTTGAAGTTTTTTGAAGTACCAAGAGAAGATACCAGTTGCCTGATTCTAATCTTGTTTCTTAGGTTTGAAGGATTAAAATTGACATCTTTTACAGAAGTTTGTTCTTTTAAATTGGGTTGGTTTTTTTCCCCTTGTCTATCACGTCCTTGCAAAATTCTCATTAGTTCCTTTTTCAATACATTTCAGTCTCTTGTTGCATCTGTAAAGATTGTCTTTAGTCAGTGTGCCGTTCACGTAATGGCAGTTTGACCTTTAATCATGTGTGACTGTAGTGGGTCTTGCCTTTTCAGTCCTGTTGTACTTGGATCAAAAAGGGAACGCTACCAAAATCTCTTCTGAATGTCATTGTGCTTAATGTTACTGATATGTAGAGTTATATTTTAATCTAGGGAGTCTGTCTCTTTCTTATATAAAACTTGCTGCCATTTAAATAGATCTAATAATTTTGATACTTAGGACCTAAATAATGAAGGTCTGCTGCAGAAAAAAGTACAGCAATGTTCCTGAACTCAGAATTTACATGTGAGACACTGATATTTCTTTTGGCTACAGCAAACAAGATACAGGAGAGGAAATCATTATGTTACTTGCAGCATTCTATTTGCTGTAACTTTTTTTTTTTTTACATAAAGCTGGGGGGGATTTAGCTTTTTAAATTTATTTTCCAGATCAAGCCAGTTTCTTAAAATCAGCTATAGTTTGTGGTATTATGCTGAATCAGAGGAACTCAATTGTACCAGTATACGCTGTTGGTCCCAATACTTCGTTTCTGTGGCAGATTTGACAGAGTGTTGATCCTATTCCTCTTCTACTTGGAAGTCTTAAAATTTGAAGTGATACAGTGTGCTGAGGGAGTAGACCTCCCTCACTCTGTTACTTAGAGTCATGAGAAGGAAACATTTTCCTGAGAAACTCAATTGGTAAAGACCATTTTTCTTGTTTCAGAAATTGTGTAATGTTCCTTAGTAATCAAATAACGTGGTTCAGCCAGGTGAAACAATAAAAAAAAACAACCAGTTATCTGTTCCATTTCTGCTTTTCTGTTACTGATCCAGTTGCCAGTGCTTAGTAGGTCATGCTTCCCTTTTTCAGAGCTTGTTGTTTAAGCAGTTGGAATTCATAATAAGGAGATAAGCAAAACTTGCAGCACATACTGTGATTTAAGTCTGTCATGATTAGAGCACATTTTGAATCATATCTCTGAGGAAACTTTATTTAAAAAAGCAGGAAAGTATGTTTGTAGAGCTGGGGAAAGCGGTTGTATATTCAGATGTGCAAAAGAGCTGAAAATCTGTGTCCAAATGTGATCTCTTTATTTCTCTTCTAAATCCAGAGGTTGGAGTTTCTGTTGTCAAACTTGGTAAGACAGCTGTTATTCCACTCCAAACCTTTGGGGAGCACTGCTCTAAGCTTCATGTGGTCTGTGGCCTTCGTTATATAAACCATAAGCTTAAGATTTCAGAAAAATGTTTTCCCATCTTCTCTACCTGTTCTTTGTTTTTTTTTCGTTTCTGTTTTCAACTTCTTGGCCATCTTCTCTGTGAGCATGATGTTACAAACAAACCTTTAGAAAATAAATATTTTAGGCAAGGAAATAAATGCATCTTTTATGTAGGATTTGAGTTACTTTAGAGGGAAAGAACTGAAAGAACTCTTGTGATCCTGACAAAATACATTGATTGTAACTTACTCCTCTCTATTAATAGTGCACTGTTACTTTACCGTCTTTCACACTTTTCACTAAACTCTTAGTCTATACTTTGTAAATTAAAGTTGAACCATCTATCTGTAACTGCATAGCAATATTTAGTGCATGTGTGTGTAGATGTACCCAAAGGAGCTACATCAGTCTGCTTGTGATATTGATAAATCCATATTTCTGTATGCTTGCATTTAAACTAAATATTTTACAGCATGATTCAATTTATAAAATTCGATATTACAACTGTATTTATCACATAGTAATTCAAACCTCAGATATGTTTTGAGAAAGGAAGTGTAGTTTGTGAAACTGAAACTCAGTCTGTGAAAACAGTTTTGCTGAGAATGTCTTCTCACAGCTCACCCGGTGAGAGTTTTCTTCCATGACTCTTGACATGAAGGGTACAGGCTTAAGAAGAGGAGATGCTCTTATGTCTGTCTGTTCTGAATGAAGCAGCACATAAAACATTTTTCCTTTCATTGACTGCAGGAGAGGAAATAAATTCAAAGCAACACTCTTGGAAGAATTAAAAAAAAAATGTATATAGAAAAGTGATAATTCTTCTTGAACTTTTTCTCTGTCCTTCTGCTCCCTCTTGAGGGAGACTGGCTTCTAGTTTGTTTGTTTGAAGGATATTGCAAGTAACTCAAAAATGGCTTTGCTGTTGCCGTTCTCCTCCCTAATAGTATTTTGGTATATTTTTTGCTGTGAAGTTTGAAAACCTCATTCTGTAGGTCCTGTAATGTGTCAGCAGTTGTGACCAGGATAACACTTAAATCAGGCTCCAAGCTGAGGGACATTTCTGGTGTGGCTGGGCAGCAGGGAACTCTGAGGGGGACTTCTTTCACAGAGCAT
>VZTZ01046321.1:0-18907 GCA_013400955.1 Drymodes brunneopygia
CTCAGGTGGCTGCCAAGTCAGAAAAAGGGAGGGGAAAAGAAGTCTTAAACAGACTTTTGCATTTGAACCCCAAAATACACCTGTGGCTCAGGCCTAGTTCTCCTCCAAGCACTGCAGTCAGGACACTGGTGCCAGCCATGCCAGGATGTTGCTCCAAATCTGGGTTCTTTCACCCAGTGGGGAAGCTGATCCACACACAGAGTTGAGATGCTCGATTTTATTTCATACCTGCACAGAGCTGGGTGCGAAGTGGTAAATCCACAAAGCTAGGGAAGCGTATTTATACATGCATACACAATGTATACATATGCAAGCATATTTATACAATCCTATTCAGGCAACATTTGCATAATGAATTTACATCACTACCTGGCTCAGCTACTACTGCCTTCTCTTTCCCCACCTCGGTTTAAAGGCACAGGGCATTCCAAATTCATGTGTCCAGTGGGTGAGGGTTTTCCCTCGGAGGTGTGGTTTTCCCATTTCAGTGCACCAAGTCCACTCCTAGGATACAATTTCACAAGTTAGTTAAAGATTTCTAACCCACATCCCTCGAAGCTGGTTCAGGCCACCACATAACCAGTCTCTTCCCTTTATCTTACATCGCATCCTGCATCTCTTAGGTCAGGTTGTTCTCTTTTCACAGAAACTGTTCTCCCCGCAACTCGTGCCCCCGTCCCCAGGGGCCACGTAGGGGTCTGCGAGAGGGGCAGGGCGGCGGGGACAGCCGTGTCCCCAGGGCCCGGGGGAGCGGCCGCCCCACCCGTCGGGGCGGGCTCGGGCAGGCCAGGTGAGGCGGTCCCGGCCCTGCCTCTCCCTGGTGCCGCAGCCTTCTGCCCTCGCTCCCGGCCGGCGCTGCGCTGGGGGTGCCGGCGGCATGGCGGAGTCCCAGGTGCTCCTGCTGGACGAGCTGCACGTCAACGAGAAGGTGACAGAGGCCCAGGCCCGCTTTTACTACAGCGAGGAGCAGCGCCGAGCCCTGGAGGCGCTGGTGACCCGCGGCGAGGCCGCGTACCGGGAGGCGCTGAGGAAGGAGCAGCTCCGCGATTTCCTCTCCGGCCGGGAGCTGCAGGACCTGCGGGGCGGCTGGCGGGGCTACGACGACCCCCGGGAGGGCGGCAAGGTGGCGCGGGGGCCCGGCGGCGAGACCCTGTCGCTGGCCTACTGGCCCGAGTGCTCGGACACCGAGGTGCCCCCGCTGGACCTGGGCTGGACCGACAAGACCTTCTACCGCGGCATCAGCCGCGTGTCCCTGTTCACGCACCCGCGCAAGGAGGAGAGCGCGCCGCACCTGAAGGAGGTGGTGCGGGAGATGATCCAGCAGGCGCAGAAGGTACGGCCCGGCCCTCAACGGGCCAGCCCTGCCCGCCCGCACCCGGGCCAAGGGTCTGGCTCGGGGTATGGGGTGGAAGGCGGGTGAGAGCCGCCGCAGCCGGGCTGCCCCCGGCCCAAAGCAGGAGGAGCCGCGTTGGCCATGCAGTGAATGGTCGGCGTCCACCAGGCAGGGCTTTTTCCCTGCGCCTGGTTGCCAGTCGTGTTACGCCAAAGCTGATGCCCGTGATGGGGTTAAACTTCTGCACGCCCCCTCCACTTCCCCTCATCTGGGGTTCTGTACCCGTGGTTCTCGTTCTCCTGTCCCGGCCTCATTCCCGGGTTCAGAGGAAGACAGGTCATGATTCTGTCTCAGCGACCCTTACCTGNGCAAAAAAAGTCTCCAGGTAGTCTCTCTTTTTAGTCAGCGGATGAGAATGGGGGTTTGTTGGGTTTGTTTTTTCTGAGGGGAGTCTAAACAGATTCTGGTAATATGTGGCATATGTCTGTGGGTGGCTTATCATCAGTATTTTACAAACATATGTTAATTAAGCTACCTTGCTGCAATGAGATTAGCAAGCATTAATTTGGCAATCTTAAAATTCCTATGAAGAGCTAGGCACACCTATGGGCCCTACAGATAAGTTTANAAATCACGAGGTTTTTCGTCACCCACCCCGGATGTGGGTGAAGTTCCCGGGGAAGACCACCCAGGAAAAGATCTCAGTCAGAGCTGACACACCTCTTGGGTAAAGGGGAGAACAGTGCAAGAAATTTCATACCTGCGCTTAGCTTTCCAGCTTTCTGGTTTTTCTGCTTTATAATTCAGCAGTTATTTGCTCCTCCACCTGTTTCCCTCTGCCAGCACACACTGTGTGCACAACTTTTGCAGACTTGTTCAGACCGAATCTGCTGGGAAATACAGAAAGCTTTCCAAAGAGGCATTAATTTGGCAGGTGATCTCAGCTCCCTGCTCTCAGAAATTGTGCACACCCTGTAATGCTGTTCAGTGACTGGAGTGATCAGTCACTTAGAAGCTGTAAAATCTTACACTCAGATGTAGTGCGACTTCACCTTCTCTTTGCACGGCTACAAAGGCTTCTATGGACCATTCAAGAACCAGGAAAGTTTGTTTCTTTCAATAGCTGTGCCTGGCACCTAGAAATAATTAATTCCTTTGTAGATTTTTATTTTTTCACTGACTGGACAAACTGTGCCCCTCCCAGCCCGAAGCTGGTTTCATGTTTAACAGCCATTTGAGTGTTTAATGGTTCTTTTCATAGATAACTATGCCTATTGTGTTCAGCTGAGCTGGCCCTGGCAAAAAAAGTCTCCAGGTAGTCTCTCTTTTTAGTCAGCGGATGAGAATGGGGGTTTGTTGGGTTTGTTTTTTCTGAGGGGAGTCTAAACAGATTCTGGTAATATGTGGCATATGTCTGTGGGTGGCTTATCATCAGTATTTTACAAACATATGTTAATTAAGCTACCTTGCTGCAATGAGATTAGCAAGCATTAATTTGGCAATCTTAAAATTCCTATGAAGAGCTAGGCACACCTATGGGCCCTACAGATAAGTTTATTATCCATAGGATAGGAAGAGAAATGGGGAAAACCTCTTGCAGGGGTAGACACTCATGCTCTGACTTGCTGTGCTTGACAATGCTCCTAGGTGATCTTGACAGATTTGAGATGGCAAACACAACAACATTCGTTGCCCATGGGAAGTTTTGGCTGCTGTTCTCAATCGTCCACAGTCTTGCAAAGAAGCCTGAACTGACCCAGGGCCCCACAGCCTGGAGGGAACCATCCCTTTACATTGCAAAGCCAGTGCTGACAATTAATGGTTTGTCCAGGACGGGGTGTAATTTCTGNAGTATTTTACAAACATATGTTAATTAAGCTACCTTGCTGCAATGAGATTAGCAAGCATTAACTTACCAATCTTAAAACTCCTATGAAGAGCTGGGCACACCTATGGGCCCTACAGATAAGTTTATTATCCATAGGATAGGAAGAGAAATGGGGAAAACCTCTTGCAGGGGTAGACACTCATGCTCTGACTTGCTGTGCTTGACAATGCTCCTAGGTGATCTTGACAGATTTGAGATGGCAAACACAACAACATTCGTTGCCCATGGGAAGTTTTGGCTGCTGTTCTCAATCGTCCACAGTCTTGCAAAGAAGCCTGAACTGACCCAGGGCCCCACAGCCTGGAGGGAACAANTGAACTGACCCAGGGCCCCACAGCCTGGAGGGAGCCATCCCTTCACATTGCAAAGCCGGTACTGACAATTAATGGTTTGTCCAGGACGGGGTGTAATTTCTGTAGTCGTTACACTCATTGCAAATGGAGGGGATGGAGAGGAAAGAAATTCATACTTCTGCTATCCATTCCCTAAGTGGATGTTCTTAACTCAAATGAATATTTGGCATCCTTTCTCCTAAATAGCTACATCCATACCACTGTGTGTGGGGGGAGAGGGAGCATAACAGGCCTGAGTTAATGCATGAACTGTTCATGCCTTTAATTATGATTTGCCTGTATATGAAGTTGTTCAGAAACAAAGTGGCATAAGTTCACTGGATTTTAATTTTCAGAGGTTCTGGTAACATCCCCTGCATCTTGCTGGGAAGGGAGAACCAGGGCAGGACCTGAAGTCTTGCCTAGCAGAAGTTACTGTGGGACTTAGTATGATGTAGCTCCAGCACAGTTCACCTGTATCAGGAACTTACATGTTAATGATGAGCATAAATACAATGTCAACTCTTTTTTCCTTCTCTAACAAAGAGAAGCTGGTGTAAGCACTGTTGACAGAAGGAGCCTGATGGAGCAGATGTGTTGGTTGTTGTTGGCCGTACAAGCAGAGACTCAGCAGAAATTCAGCAGACACAGTGGGGGATGTTTACTGTGCCATCACTTTCCCAAAAGCCGTTTGTTCAAGGGCATTTTTCACAGGAAAGAGGTCTCTGGGGAGAATTATTCCCCCTTTCTTAGGGGGCTCCTGCAAGAGAGCTGCACCTCTTCCAAGCATCAAGTGAAGAAAATACTACTGTGTGATGCAGTATTTAGCTCCATTCACACCTGTATATGCCATCCCCAGCACAGCTGGGCTTATTACTGGGGATCCCCAGCACCTGGGAAATTAAAATTTAGGCAAAGCTATTCCCAGCATACTGTCAGCATGACAGCTCTGACCTGGCACGCTGATGTTATTCAGAGGGACTAGGAAAACAGTAGTTTCCTCCACTGATAACCTTTCAAATGTTGGGAGGAATAACTCAGGCAGAAAAATGAATTGGTATTTCTAATGGTGTAAAAGATACGTGTTTTGTCTTTCTCTCCCTTTCTGTAAGATCAGCATTAAAGTTACCCATAACCTTCTTGGTTTTGTTGTTACTCATCCTATAAATGTTCAGGCTTGTCTCTCACGTCAGTGAAACCTTTTGTTTTTATGTAAAATCTATGCCTGGAAAGAAGGATTAGTTTTATACCAGAAAAACAGTATATGTGAAGAGAAGGAATGACCATTTTGCCTCCAAATATTGAACACGCTCCAGTCCCTTCCTGAGAAATATGATGTGTTTATGTTTGAGCTCTATAAATCATTCCTTGGGAAGCCAGCCCTGAGAGCAGACTTTTCACAGGGAATTGGGGGGAAAAAAGGAAAATAGAATTCTTGTTCTCTGCACTATGCATCGTGGCTGAGGATGCAGGCCCTGATTCCTCTGCACATTCATTCTTCTTTTACACACCTTCAGGTTAAGTGTTAAAGTTGTGGGTTTAGTCTGTTTTTTCAATCTATTTTCAGTGTCCTTCTTCATTTAAGTGAATCCTTATAGAGACAACGGAAGTTTCTCAATACAGAGGAAAAACTAGGTATTTGGCTTTGGCATTCCTCAGGCTGCTGAAATAAGTAATTTTCCTCTGGAAGAAGGAAAACTCATAGACATTTACTAAGTTCCTTCCAAAATGCAGCAGCTAACCCAGAAAATTACAATTATTGGTAGCGCTTGGGCATGTATATCCCTGTACTTTTGTCTCCCTATAAGCTTCTCCTCCATTATCTGGTATCAGTGCTCGCCTTCATTTTGCACCAGTGGGATGGGCCTTCCTTTCAGTTCCTAATATTTATTCAGTTGTCTGTCTACTGTCTTCTTGTTTCCAGATTATTGCAGTGGTCATGGATGTATTTACGGACCGGGACATCTTCCGTGACATTGTGGATGCAGCATATAAGCGCTGGATCCCAGTCTATATAATCCTAGATGAGGAGAGTGTGAAGCTCTTCCTGGAAATGTGCAGATGCCTTGACCTCAATGACCTGCAGATCCGGGTAAGATATTCAGTACTGAACCATTATCTCCTGCAGGTCAATGGCCTTTCATGGTTGTGATGAATCTTAGAACTTGCTTGGACCAGCAAACACATCTCTTCCTCTCTACAAGTCACGTCACAGCACTTAGAGAGGGTTGATGGAACACAGAGGGATAACAGAGTGGCTTGATAATACAGAAGGAAAGAAAAAGGAAATATTTGGATTTTTTCGCCTTTCACCCAAGACAGGGATCTGTGTAGTTTCTTGGCTCTTGTGACCTAAAAAATTCCTGTTTGGGGAGAAAATTATTGGAGGAAATTCCTATAGGTTTTCTATGTGAGGATTCAAACTAGAGTCCCAAGTAGCTCTTTGAGTTGTCTGCGTGGATCCCTCTTACAAGACAAATATACTCTGTGAAATCAAGACTTTCCTGTCCAGCAGTGATCATCAGGGAGTGAATGAGCTTGTAGTCCTCCTCTGCAGGAGAATTTAAGGGAATGAGGGACACAGTCGCTGCCCAGTCCCATATCAGTGTGCCTTCATACAGTGCATGCAGCACAGCAGAGTAGTCAGTCTAGCTTGGTTGGCAGAAGCAGCCTCAGAGGGATCTCAGTCCATTACATACAGCTGAAATCGTTTGTGTGTTTCTAGTTAGTATTGTATTCCTTCCTTTTTTCCCCATCTTTTTAGTCACTGTTGCTACTATAGACTTGTTCTGAATCCTGAAAAAAGTTGCCAGGTTGGAAACAACCTATGGGATGCCAGACTCACCCCTCTTTGTGATCCAATTGTTCTTAGCAGGGTGGGGGAAAAAGTGCTTTTTGCCTGGAGGAAGGGTAGATCTTCCATAAACACTCAATTAATAGTTAAAAAAAAACCCAAAATACAACCAAAACTCAAAAAGCTCTGAAGATTATAGAGTCTCATATTAATCATTTTAGGAGAGCCATCTTAAATCTGGATGAAAATTACCTGCATATATCTGAACAGTGCTCCTGTGAACTACCACTCTGCTCTGAATTTCATAAAAAAAGGCATCCAGCTGAGAAGTTTCCTCATCTTTCTCCAAAACAATGATGGAAGTTCCTTCCCTTTGGTGTCTTTGAAAGCAAGACACAGACCTCATTATAACAGACATGTTTCAAGTGCCAGTGGTACTGTGTGTTCTAGGGTTGCATCTCTTTGGTACATAACTGTGAAATCACAGCAGTAGTTCCACTTGCTCTGGTACCAGTTTCCCAGTACTTTTCTCACCGTGTCATCATGTCTTCAGTATTACAATATTTTAACTCCTGGACAGAGTGAATGAAAAGATGTCCTGGCATTTTAGAAAGAGTTGTGATGCTGTTGGAGAGGTGAGTTCCTTTCAGTCTGTCTTTTCTGTCTCTAAACAGTAAGTGGTCCTCTTCTGCTCTTCCTCTTTTCCTTCTCCACAGTTATCAACACAGACTTTACACTCCTAAACCAGTGATCACAGTGATGTGCTACAGCAGTGCCTAGGTCCTGCAGCAGTCTAGTTGTATGGCTCTTTCCAAGGAGTACAGTTTGAACTGATGCAATCAAAAGAAGGAGAAAACTTTTGTGTCCCTTCTGTGATTCCCTTCTTTCATAGCAGCCCATGCTATGTTTTTCATTAGACTCCTTCAGCTAAGAATAGCACAAGCTGAGTTGAAGGAGGTCCACTGAGAAGAAATTTTTAACATCTTTTGACCTAGTTGTTCACTATTCTGCAGAGCTTCAGCCCACAGGTTACTGACCTTCAAATTTTTCCCTTCTTTTCCCAGGTATCTCATACTGGATCTTAAATTCCCCTGAAGGCTGTTCTGTTTCTTTTCCAGCATGGCTTAGGCCTTTGTTAGTCTTGCTAAGGTCGATGCAGTTAATTCCTGTATATGGTTCTATGGAATGACTAGGAAGATTCTTCCTGGAATGGGGAAACAAGTTATTTGCCTCTCAAGGAAGATGTTCTCTGAGTATCCCACCCACAACTGCCTTGGATGTGCCTATGCTGCTGCTTGGGTCAGTGTAGCAGAAACCATCATGTAGGGATTTCCCTGGCAACAGACATTGGACACCCAAGGAAGCTCAAGCAAGGTTAAGGTTTCCCCTTGAGGACTGCTCCCAACCCTTCCTCTTGGCTGTAACATGCCAAGGGTTGAGGAACCAGATTTAAAGCAAGAAAGAAAGCTGGGTCTCCAGTCTTGTTCAGCAGAATTATTTTGTCCCACATTGTTAGATCACAGAGGATATTGAAATTGCTGAGTCAGCTCTATCTTCACCCATTTCTTATCTATCTGTCTTTCTCCTGACATCTGCTTTGGTGTCTGAGTTTCTTCTACAGATTTTCAGCAACAGGGAAAATGTTTTTTCCTTTTTGCATTACCATTTTGCTTTTTTCTAGGAGATTTTTACCAGTTTTCACTAGGCATAGTTTGCCAGCAAAGGAATTGCATACTCTTCTTTCCTGCCCTTCTGCCCACTTTCCTTTGGAATGTTTATGCAAGGTACAAAGGATTACTTTCTTTCTCAGGAAGTTGCAGCAATGTGAGATATAACTCTAAGGTTTAGAGGCAAGTTCTGATCCCAGGGGGAGAGAGATGGTGTACTACCATGAACTGCAGGGTCACAATGTTTATTCTGTCTTCTGTCACCACCAGATACTCATTTTGCTCTGTGCTTCCTGCCCTTTTGGTCCCATTGCCCTGTTCATCCAATGCAGAGTAAATACTTCAACAGTCCTAATACAGGGAGATTTACTGTTTACACTGGGTTTTGCCCTTTGTCTGTGTACAGCGATGGACATTTTTGCAAAATTCCTGGCTATTGTATTATTTTTGTAGAGATGGCAAGGTATCATGATCTGCTGATGGTCTCATGGGAGGGAAACTGCTGCAGGAAGACAGTACCTTACCCTGCAAAGAGTAAAAGTTCTTTACCAGCTCCAAGCATGAAATGAGAAAACCTCAATTTTTGTCTGAAGGCCAGAGTTCAACAGAAATGTATTTAATTTAATCATCAGAGCGTTCATGGGTTGTTCGTAAGAGCATGTCTTGTGTGTGTGAGTCAGATGGCTTCCTGAGCCTACAGGACATGGTTTGTCAGACTTCTGTTATGTTTGACACAAGAGTGTTCTTTGGAGATCACAGTGAATCAGAGTTCTTATAGACACAAAATTCATAGCCCCTCAGAAATTCCTCTTTTTCCAGGACCTGAGGGTGAATGTTCTCACCAGTTTTTAGGTAAGTGCTTTTTGTCCTTATGTTCCTGTTAAACCTGACCACAGTAACAGACACTCCTGCCCAAAGACAGAATTCTCCTAGAGTTCCAAGCGGGCCCATGGGGTGATTTATCTGCAGGAAGTTCACCTTCACAATAATTTTTACATTCATTTTCTCAACATGTAAGAAGTTTCTCCTCTCACTTCAGAAAGTCTAAAAAGCTTCTGCCTAAGAAACTTCTGGAATTTCATTTCAGTATTTTATGTTTTTCATCATTGATTCCTACCTGAGATGAGGGAGAAGCTGAATGTGATGTGATGCAGTGCTGCTGGCTTTTTAATGGTCTGCTAGAGTATTCTTCTAGGCTGCTTGTGACCTCCTGAGAATGGGAGCTTGCAAGGCTCTCTTTTTGTAAAGACACAAATAGATAACACTCAGTAATGTTCTTGGCAGGCCATGTCCCAGCTAGCTGCATTCCATCCTCTTCAACCTGAATACTTGCAAGTTATACTCTTTTGTCAGTAAGCATGCCTTTTCCAAAACTGTCCAGGGCAAACAGTGGATTTCCCAGTTCCAAGAGGGAAGGTACACATAGGATTCCCTGGTGAAGCAGTTACAACATCTCACTTTAGGATCTGTCTTGTGTATCCCCCCTACTCAGCAGCCCCAGTTTGTAAGCACTATAGCCTAGGTCTGTCAAGTCAGTCACAGCATTACTGGGTTTCTAAATTAGGTCTAATTTAGCTTTCAGTGGATTCAGGGTGATGTTTAAAAGTGTGTCACAATGAAGCAAGGAAGACCAATTCTTTACTATTTGTATTAGGATGCTCTGTGAGGCTTGACTGTTACCAGTCACATTAGGCTGCAGCCAGAGAGATGTTAGTCACTGCTTGTGATGAGGAGTGGTGCAAGTGTGAGGAAAGGAAATATGGAAATTTAATGCAGACTGCAGCTCCCATAAGCCAGGATATGACAAAACAAACCTTAAGCAGGCTTCTGCAACAATACAGATCTGGAGGTGTCACTTCTATCTGGTGTGCTAACTGGTCCTCTACCCAAAATATTTGTTACTACTGTAACTCTAGTGCCCTCTGAAAATGCCTGCAATCTCACTTCATTTATACTTGTCTTTCCTCTTTTGTTGTTGTGCAGTCTTTGGTACATGAACCCAGGCTCATTCTTCCTCTGTACAGCTTGATATAGCAGTCTACAAATGCTCCGAGATCCTTCAAGGCAGAAAATATTATACAAATAACCTGTTAAGTGGCTTGATGTTTATATGGCTTTGTGCTTGTTTTCTGCATTTCAAGATGTATTAATGCACTCCTGTACCTACTTTATTCAAGGTGGTTTATGTGCTCAGCTGTTCAGTTCTATCCCCTCTGCGCCTTTCTACGTGTTACAAACAGCTCAGTGACTGCAGAAATTCAAGTGTGCTTTCTTTCCACCAAAAGAAGGTGATAGAACATACAAACACAGTAAGATCTACACTTTTTATATGCTGGGAAACTTTCTGCTCACACAGGCTGATACTTCTTGATTCACAGGAGAACATATCACGTCAGAGCTGTTGACTGACTTCTTGTCTCGTGCAGTCAGTACAACATGATTTGGCAAATCCCACATCTACCATTAATCAGCAAGGAAAAAATTATTTCAGGTGATCATCCAGCCAACTACAGATGTTATNGTCTGACTCCCAGTCCTGGATTTATGACTGCAGTTCACAGTACCTTTTAGCTTTTCATTGTTAAGGAATCCTTACATAAAAATATGGTGGAATGAAGAAAATTGTCTAGATTTGTGTGTCAGTGACAAGATAATTTGCTCCAAACTTATACTGACATTCAAGGGTTTTGGGTTTGAGGTGAGGGAAGGTGGAATGTTTCATGTTGACACTTTGGCAGTTCAGCCTCGTGCAGCCAGGACCCATGAGCAGAGTAACACTCAATCCAATGTGCAAGTACATCCTTATAGTATGCAAAGGCACTCATTTGTTCTTGAAAATCACGTAACCTTTTGTTTTTTCTGCGTCTGGTAGTGCTTTGTTTTATTACTTGTAGGTTTGCTCACCAAAGGGTGTGAGATGTGAGGTCTGGGGAGAGGTATTCTTTTTCTAATTAGTTCCATTCATTTTATTAAAAGATTGTCCTTCCTCATCTTCAGAAATTCTTCTCTGATCTATTCAGGACATTAGTAGAGACACTTACTTGACATCATTGTCTTGCTAATGGCTCAAGTGAGTAGCTGAAGACATGAAGACAGCAGGCAGGGTTTTGATCATGCTGACCCCTTGGACAGGGCTATAGACTGATGGAGAGGAGTGACTTGTGCAGCCAGGGGATAACAACAGGACTTACAGTACTGTGCTTTCCTTTTGCAGCCCTTCTGGTGGCTGATACAAAAATGAGCCATGAGTCCCAGAAGTAGTGAGATAATGTGAGTGACATCTTAAGACTTGGAGCTGGCAATTATCTAATTTTCTGCCCTATTTATTGTGACATTTTGTCTTTTCACCTCCCTGCTAGAATATCCGCATACGCTCTGTGACAGGAGTTGGGTTCTACATGCCATCAGGGAAGATCAGAGGAACACTGGCATCCCGATTCCTGATGGTGGATGGTGAAAAGGTGGCCACTGGATCATACAGGTGGGTTACTCTTGCTTAAGGCATTTATCTAAAGAGTGGTCATGACTTTGCTTGAGAGTCTTCTTCACATGTCACCTCCCTTCTTATCCCAGCTTCTGTAATCTGTGTGACATCTGTAGAAACTGGAGTGGGACAACAGAGAAGGTGGCATAGAGCCCTTCTCAGAGAATGGAACATACCCACGCTGGCAGATCATTTCGGAAGGCTAGGGACAGTTCCACATTGCATCAGGAAGGGGTCTGCAAGGAATCCCCACCAGTCCCTGTACTCAGTTCTCTTCAGTGAGGTCTTCAGTCCAGAGATTCTTCCTGTTGATGTAGTGTTGCTTTTTTAAAGGGGTAAACTGTCCTTCAGAGTTTCAGGGCCTTTTCTCCCAGATCCAGTCTACATGTTTAAAGAAGAACAATAATGTGTCATGTATCTATTGTGGCCCATCTGGCCAAGGATATAAGGGCAATTGGCACAATGCTACATATTCCCATGTAGTGTCTTAGGTTTTATTAGGTGGGCTGGGTCAAGTATGCACCCCAAAATCTAATGTTGGTTCTGTTTCCTCCTCTTAGCTTCACATGGACTTCATCCCACATTGACAGAAACATCCTACTAGTNTGCTTTCTTTCCACCAAAAGAAGGTGATAGAACATACAATAAGATCCACACTTGTTATATGGTGGGAAACTTTCTGCTCACACAGGCTGATACTTCTTGATTCAGAGGAGTACATATCACGTCAGAGCTGTTGACTGACTTCTTGTCTCATGCAGTTAGCATACCATGATTTGGCAAATCCCACATCCAACATTAATCAGCAAGGAAAAAATTATTTCAGGTGATCATCCAGCCAACTACAGATGTTATTTTAACTACTGGAAAGGGCACCCTTTCTCCTGTGCTCTACCCAACCTGCCTTCAGCATCCCACACATATGACTCACTGCTAGGCCTTGGGCAAGCCACTTCATCTTTTTCTCTCTTAGGCTCCTCATCTTTAAAACAGTGTAATAATACTTTCAGCAGTGTTGGGAGCATTAATTAGCTAATGCCCACACAGGACTCCAGACAGATCAAGCAATAGCTGAATGCAAAACAGTACTATCATCAGTTACTGTTAGTCAGAATTTGTATTTCCTCTTCTGTATTCTAGTGGGGGAAATAGGAGCGGATTAAAAAGGTAGGAGTTATATTCAGAAAAACAGCTTTTGAAAGAAATCTGCATTCTTATAATCACTCATTCCTGCATGCTCATTTCTATAGCCTATCAATATTTAAGCTGTCAGTGAGGTTTACAGTAATAGGATTTAGCTCTTTGTGGGATCTGAGGCTGTGGTAGCATTAGCCAAATCCTCCTGATTCTTCTACTCTGCAGATGGGGGAAGAATGAAACAAATATTAATTGACTTTCCCAGAATATCACAGGGAATAGTATCAGAACTGCAATTACACCTGGGACTGTCTGACTCCCAGTCCTGGATTTATGACTGCAGTTCACAGTACCTTTTAGCTTTTCATTGTTAAGGAATCCTTACATAAAAATATGGTGGAATGAAGAAAATTGTCTAGATTTGTGTGTCAGTGACAAGATAATTTGCTCCAAACTTATACTGACATTCAAGGGTTTTGGGTTTGAGGTGAGGGAAGGTGGAATGTTTCATGTTGACACTTTGGCAGTTCAGCCTCGTGCAGCCAGGACCCATGAGCAGAGTAACACTCAATCCAATGTGCAAGTACATCCTTATAGTATGCAAAGGCACTCATTTGTTCTTGAAAATCACGTAACCTTTTGTTTTTTCTGCGTCTGGTAGTGCTTTGTTTTATTACTTGTAGGTTTGCTCACCAAAGGGTGTGAGATGTGAGGTCTGGGGAGAGGTATTCTTTTTCTAATTAGTTCCATTCATTTTATTAAAAGATTGTCCTTCCTCATCTTCAGAAATTCTTCTCTGATCTATTCAGGACATTAGTAGAGACACTTACTTGACATCATTGTCTTGCTAATGGCTCAAGTGAGTAGCTGAAGACATGAAGACAGCAGGCAGGGTTTTGATCATGCTGACCCCTTGGACAGGGCTATAGACTGATGGAGAGGAGTGACTTGTGCAGCCAGGGGATAACAACAGGACTTACAGTACTGTGCTTTCCTTTTGCAGCCCTTCTGGTGGCTGATACAAAAATGAGCCATGAGTCCCAGAAGTAGTGAGATAATGTGAGTGACATCTTAAGACTTGGAGCTGGCAATTATCTAATTTTCTGCCCTATTTATTGTGACATTTTGTCTTTTCACCTCCCTGTTAGAATATCCGCATACGCTCTGTGACAGGAGTTGGGTTCTACATGCCATCAGGGAAGATCAGAGGAACACTGGCATCACGATTCCTGATGGTGGATGGTGAAAAGGTGGCCACTGGATCATACAGGTGGGTTACTCTTGCTTAAGGCATTTATCTAAAGAGTGGTCATGACTTTGCTTGAGAGTCTTCTTCACATGTCACCTCCCTTCTTATCCCAGCTTCTGTAATCTGTGTGACATCTGTAGAAACTGGAGTGGGACAACAGAGAAGGTGGCATAGAGCCCTTCTCAGAGAATGGAACATACCCATGCTGGCAGATCATTTCACAGGGCTAGAGACAGTTCCACGCTGCATCAGGAAGGGGTCTGCAAGGACTCCCCACCAGTCCCTGCACTCAGTTCTCTTCAGTGAGGTTTTCAGTCCAGAGACTCTTCCTGTTGATGCAGTGTTGCTTTTTTAAAGGGGTAAACTGTCCTTTGGAGTTTCAGGGCCTTTTCTCCCAGATCCAGTCTACATGTTTAAAGAAGAACAATAATGTGTCATGTATCTATTGTGGCCCATCTGGCCAAGGATATAAGGGCAATTGGCACAATGCTACATATTCCCATGTAGTGTCTTAGGTTTTATTAGGTGACACTGTGTTAGTATGCACCCCAAAATCTAATGTTGGTTCTGTTTCCTCCTCTTAGCTTCACATGGACTTCATCCCACATTGACAGAAACATCCTGCTACTCTTGACAGGACAGCACGTGGAGATATTTGACATTGAGTTTCGTGAGCTCTACGCCATCTCAGAGGAAGTTAATTTATACAAGGAGCTGGGTATTGCTAACCCGTTCCTCCTTGGAATTGGGAAGCCAGGCTTTCATTCCTCCACTGTGGCTCGGAAGTTCATTAACCCAAAGTATGGTTTAGTAGCAGGAGCAACCTGTGGTGACATGATGCTCTGGGCTTCACGACACAGGCAAGACAATCAGGGAAACATAGAAAAGGAGGAAACAAGTGAGTCAAAGAAACGGTTAAATCAGTTCCTGAATGACTTGGTCACACTGGAGCAAGTGTTCCCAGAAATAGATCCACCTCTGGAGAACTTGAACAAGCTGAATCGGAGCCCCCAGAAACTGTTGTCCCAGCTCCACATGGACCTGAAAAATAAATCCAAATCCAGAGAGTCTATTCGTGACATAAAGAAAGAAGATGCACAGACCAATGCAAAGCAAGGAAAACGGTTTGCCAATGGGCTCTTCAGTCGCAAGGCCAAGCGCTCTCCAGGCTCAAGCATTGAGGCCAATTCTTTTGCCAGTGAAGGACATTCAGGAGAAGACCTTGGGAACATGAAACTGGAATATGAGAGGCTCAGCACTGGCCATGCTAGTGTTCGGAGCACTGGAGGCAACTCAGGTAAAACCTTTTACCAGCATACCCTGCTTTCTGTATCCCTTGTTCTGAGCTTGGCTGATTGATGCAAACATACCCACTATAGGCACTTGTGAATAGATCCTCTCATTTCCTCTGAATCAAAATGAGTGTGATCAAAGAGTAGAAGTTGTATCAAAAGATACAGGCAATTTAAGTTGAAAGCAATTTAATGGCAGTCTTACTGTAAAGTTGGTACTTCTCATGTGGGTGTTCCTCGTACTTCTGAGCAACAAAGGGAGAGAATGGTGAACATTGCCTTGTGTAAAACAGTGTTCAGTTCATGAAGTGCATTTCCCTAATAAACAGCAACACTGTGTTCACTGTTATAGTGGCTAGCAGGCCACAGGCAGATTTTCAGTGTAATCCCTCCTTTCCTTATTAGAGCTTAGGCAGGTGTATTTACTGTGACAAATTCCTGGTGGAGAAGAGAGGAAAATGTGTTTATGCTGAGGTGAGGGGACAAGGAGTGGAGGAAAGGGTGCAAGTCTTTTTAGTTTGCTCCTTTACCATCTTCTGAAGTGGGGGTGAAGGTCATGAAAATAGAAGCTACAAAGAAGTAGATGACTGGATCTCAACTTTTCTTTCTTTGCTAATGCATGATGGATATTTTCACTAAATCCTTCCAAGGCTTCAATCAGTTGAAGACACAAATGATAAAGATTTCCACCGGTTTATGTGTTCATAGCTAACTCCCCAACATTTTACATGGTTTGTGAGATTGAAGTAAATCTTTAGAACTATTCAGCCTGGTTGTCTTCCTCNCTGGTTCTCTTCCTCAGTGAACTGTGTTGAGTGTCAAGACATCCTGCATCATCACAAAAACAAACGAATTGCAAGGAGAAAATTTCTCCTCCACTTGTCTGGCCAGAGACCATTCTGCGGTCTGATGAATGCAAAATGCAGATGTAGTGGGATTGAATTTCTTTGCAACCACCACGATGTGAAATGGAAAGACCATTCTCTTGAGACCAAGAAGAAAAGCAGGGTATTGGGATGGTCAACAACAGTGATTAATTAGGTTCCTGGAATATTTCTGCTTGAGTGAAGGGCACACTCAAAAATGCCAAATGAATTCAAGAGAAAGGAACTTTAAGAAGGCATGGCTGATTTATTTAAGACTGTGGTAGATCCATTTTAGAATCTGCATTTGGCATTTGGGGAGGCAGAAGTAAACCCTGGCCTAAAGAGGTCCTCTCTCCAAGTAAGTCTTGAGCAGACATTATGTGCTGATGGGCCCCATTCCTCAAAGCCATGAAAAGCAAAATCAGTGAGGACCTGTGGGGAGATAGATGGGCATTTCCACTCGCAGGAATGGACCTGAGGGCTTGCACTACCCTCTAGTGACAGAAGGAGAGATTTGTGTCATCTCTGATTTGTCAGCACTTTGCAGTATCCAAGATTCTCACTGTCACTTGTTTCAAAGCAGCCAGCCTGGCATTCCCACAGTGTCCTGATGAAATCAGGCCCAGCTTAAGGCACCAGAGGTTGATGTCCCTGGTTGAACAGTCGGTGCTGCACCCTGCTGGGGCGCTGCACCATCCGGGCTGCAGAGATGTCCCTGTTTCTTCCAACACAGTGGATCTGTGCCAGACAGTCTGATGCTTGGTCTAGACCATTTCTACAATTACCATGCTATTTTCTTCAGCTTTTATTTATTGCCACTGTTATTTCCTGCAGACTGCCAACTCTTTCAATAAGGGGGAAGGAAGAATTGAGAACAGGTCCAGGGAAGGTGCTGAGGTCCAGCATACCAGTCTTCCCCCTGTGCTTTTTCTGACCTGATAAATCTTTCCAGTGAGTCCTTGCTAGTATTTTTGGTTTATGCAAATTGAGAATGCCTGTTCCCAGTGACAGTGGGAGACTCCACAGCTTTTGAAGTGTGGTGTAAGTAGACTTTGGTGAGCTAGTGTCATAAAAGGCTGGAGGATGATCATGGCTTGTGTGTTGCTTTTGAATTAAATCACTGCTTGTGAGAGAAAACTCCTCTAGTCTAATAGTCCCAAAATGGCATGTGAACAGAGCTGGCAGAGGGCACATTAGATAGATGGAATCTCATGAGGAACAGGAAAAAAAGTCAGTTACCCAGAAGATCCTGCAGCTACTTAACCAATAGCACATACATCATTAGGATTTAATAAAAAAATCTTAAGCACAGCCAGGGAATAGAGTTCCAGCTTCAGTATAAAGATAGGAGGCACTTTGTTCTTGGATAACTTTGGGGCTGACTTAGTTTTAAAAGTTTAAGTTGTCTTTGAGCGAAGCTAGCAAAAACTGGGGCTGTGATACTCTAGGTTACAGAAGGGAGGCAAAAAGTGGAAATTAAGGAGAAGGTACTTGATATGCAGACAGGTTAGGATGCAATTAGTCAGAGCTTCACAGTTTGAAATAGCTGCCCTTACCTTTTGTAAAGATTAAACAGCACACTTAAGCCCTGTGGGCCTGCCTGTGCACACATCCTCCAAAGTCACTGTTAATTCTCTAGCGCCACAGAGACACATCCCATCTTGCAAATGCATGGAGAGACCAGATCCACACCCGAGTAGCTCATAGAGTAGTTGAAAGACATTATTCAAGCAGACTAAAAGTCAGATTCAGTATTGTAGGAGCAAATGGTGATGAAGAGAATCTGAACTGGGAAGGGAAATGATGAAAGTATGTGCTGTGATGGAGTCTGAAAATCTAATGCAGGATTTACAGGCTAGAAAAAGATACCAATTAGTTAAAATTGGGAGTCTGGAAAATACAAGAGCTACAGATAGTAAGTAATGCCCCAAACTAAGTATCTGAATTAACACACTGAGGTGTTGTCCTAGCACACGACATGCAAGTTGTATGTTGTCTTACAAGGCTTTCTCAAACCACATCATCAAATTAACAGAACCCTTGAATTTCACTGTTGCCCACTGAGGAACACAAGAGCAGCTCTAAACCTGACCAGAATCTTGTTAATTTTAAGCTGGTGCTGGGCAGACTGTGATCAGCAAAGACAGTGACTTCTGTGTGCAGTTTCTGGAAAACACTGCAAAAGTCTGAAAGCTGTGTGCCTTCGGAAGGTGCTGACTTTTTGTTTAGTGTTCTCCCTTGGAAGAAGCAAAGTGGGCTTGTTCAGAAGGGTCTGCTGTCCTTAGTAGCTCCATGCATTGGCCTTCATCCCTCATGAGTGATGGTTGCAGAATAAATATACTTAGTAGCAGGATTTTGTGTTTCAGTTTGATGTGCTTCTTGCAACAAGAAACGGTATTTACCCTGAGCACTGCAAGGGCATTGAAATAGCTGCTTAGTTATCACCAGTTTTTCAGCCAAAGTGAGATCATGGAAGGGGTGGAATTTTCAGCCTCTTTTCTAAAGAGAAAGAGGGAAACATTGTTGGTTACATACAAGGAGGGTGTTTGTTCTAACTGTAGTAGGATATGTAGAAAAAAGTCAGAAGACAAGGGTAGAAAGTGACAAGAATAAAATGGCTGGGAGTTGAAATTAAGCAGAGAAGCACAGATATCTTTCAAGATAAGCATGAGGGTCTTGAATGTGATGCAGACAGGGAGGGAAAGAGGGGTGGGGAGGAGATAGGAGTAATGCTAAACTGATTAGTAACATGCAGGATGTGTCAGATGGGGACAGGTGGAATGAAATGCCATGGGGAGATGTGAGGAGGAGCACACAGAGCAGCCAGAGAAGTGAGGGCAGGTTGCAGTGCAACCTCCCAGGTGA